>SKCR01022948.1:0-83376 GCA_019454045.1 Zanthoxylum bungeanum | reverse complement strand
CTCAATATACCCAGTATTGGCGTACACAGAACCGGTTAAAGTCCTAGACGACCTCAACCAAAGTATATTGATTGTCATAAGGATTAGCGGTGCAAGTCTCAGGTTAAGACCAAATACACCTACCCTGATGTCGGACTCCCATAGACACATAGTCATAATACCAATGGGATTCCGAGGGGGTCCATCCAGAGTGAAGCTATTTCCCGTACCATCGGTGAAACACGACCTCCTATCGGACTTGCATAAGTATCCGATACTTATATATATGAGAACTATGCTGTTGTGCCCTCACAACGCACACAAGTGCAATACTAGCCTATTCCGCATTTTCGACGTCCAGTCTCGATAATGCTCCGGCTAGGGATATTTAATGATTAAACCTTCGGGGACTGATACTGTCTCATATCATTCTCAGTCCAGGAACTAATCATAGGGACCTCTCTTCATTTATATATCTATGGTGATCTAATCACAAATGATGAGAGTGCAATTTCCTTGTCACATAGTTAATTTGCTACAACAACACAATGATCTGTGCAAATAGTGACACTATGGGTCATTTTGTCCAACACGAGCATGACATCCAAAACTGAAGTGGTAACTATGCTCATGCATCAAATAAAACATAATGTCAACCATACTATGGACTTTTCAACATTACCAAGTTACAAATTCAGCTTCATCAATTTTTAATTAATTTTTTATCTATTACATATGGAAATCCCCATATCTATTTACATATATATATGTACATCTAAAAACCCAAAATATTCAAAGCATGCAAAGCGAAACTCGAATACGATCAAGTACATCGTTTAATATCAAATTCACTTCAATCACATGATACATGAAGTCATACATATATACTTTTATCATAAATATCCATCTTTGAAATGTCAGCAAATCGGTAAATCCAATAAACTTCATGCTATTCGAATTCAAACTATCTTCTATATCAAAACAAACTATCTTTAACTCGCCTTAATCACGATAACCTTACAATGGTTTAATGTTCAGGATTCATATGCATTTACACATACCGTAGCACACCTCTCTTATTCATATACATACATACCAATACAACTTAACAAACGTGTTTTATAACATCTAATGCTCACATTAATTTTCAATTTCATTCATTCATTCATTTCACATAGGCATTTATTATCCATATAATCTAAAAATTCCATCATACACGTTCATACACACAGTCACATACCCAATCATCATACGGCAAACTACGAAACACACATAATAACCAATCATCACAAATCACATAATCAAACAAAACACATATAAGGATGACTTATGCATACAATGCTCGTACGTGACTCATTATCAATTTTAGAATAGGTATGAGATGACTACCATCCGAACGGATTCCTAACTAGCCCGACTACTACACACGAGATTATCAACCAATTAACGTACGCACGTGCATACAAATCATAAGAGACAATCTCACATACACAACACATACATGTCAAACATTATTTATCAATCGATATACATACGTATATACATTAAACATACGAACACACTTATCACTTCGAATTATGATACTGTAGCCTTTAACAATCCTCATGTCTTTTACTTTTCAATTAAATGCAATCTATCTCCAGAATTCTTATCAGAAATATTCATTCATAAACATATTTATTCGCACACGTACTTTATCCATTTAAAGAGCTTAGCTTATACCAGCTTAGAAAATCATGTTTTATTTCCATTTACTAATTTTGTGTACCCAACCTATACATGTGTTAACATCTTATGCGTATACAAATATATTTTCATATACTTGTACATCTATATATTCATTCACATACACATTTTCATATCGTTATAGATTCACACTCTTACGTACATTCATGCAATGCATAGACATTAAGCTCATCAAAAATTTTACTTCAAATTAAAGCATTAACAAAAAGCCATACCTGTAGCGATCGATAAACTTAACTGCACATGATCTCGAACTTTGTTCTCAAGAATATTTCTTAGCTACCTTCACTTTATCATAAACACTTCAATCATTTCTCTTTATATATATATACGTATTTAGCATAAATCAATCATTTAAGTACTTATCGCATGGGTTACTTACCTGGCTTCGCGAGCACTCCAGGTCCTAACCAAATCGAGATTTCGAGGGCATATACGGACACCAAACGATCCAACGAACGCGCTGGAATCGATGGAATTTTGATCGGATCTACAGTTCACCAATGGGTTACTATTCACCAAATCTTCTTCTCTCGATTCCTGCGAAACCAAGCGCCATTCCTCAAAACCGACACCGCAGCCTTATAGTACTTTCCAAGAGCTTCGATTTGGCGGGTGGCTCGGGCCGTGAAATGAAGCGAGGAGCCGGGATCGAGAGACCCACTCACACTCGCACTTCTCCATTTTTCTCGCCATCGTCGGAGGTTTCATAGTCGCCGCTGGCCACCTTCAAGTGCGGGGGTACTGGACGCAACACCATGGGCCGGCCTACAAGCCAAGAAACCAGGACGCCAGTTTAGGGGGGGTCGAGTGGGCTCTTTGTGTGGTTATGTCATTTTTGGCAATAAGCAGAAACTCTAGGGTTTTTATAAGAAAGTTTCTAAAAATTACGTTCAGACCCCCGCGAATTGCAATCAAGCCTCTGTCATGGAACTTTCTAGAAATTTCTCATTTTTGAAGCCCTTCTGATGCAAATTTCGAAAAGTGTTCAACACAAAAGTTGTTCGTCTCAGAAAAATCAGTTTGATGGATCAAAAATTAGCATAATCGGAATTTTTTTGCTATCTTTATAGCCGAGACAAGATACTTTTACGCGTATAATGATAAAATCAGAAATCACGTAATCGGTTCTCGAAACCACGTGTTTTCCAACGTGACGATTCTTCACTTTAAAATATTCTGAAAAATATCCCAACACATAAACTCCAATTTTCGATTACCATATTGTTCCAAATCCTTATCTTTAATTCGGAAACCTTCTCGTACTGTTCCGAAAAACCCGAGATATTACAAAGCCTATATGCATTATTATTGATCCTTTCGACGACTTGAAAATGACCATCTCCCTGAGATTGAAGTTTGGATCTCCTCTGAGCTGGGAACCTCTCCTTACGCATGTATAACCAAACCTAATCACTAGGCTCACACACCACGCATTTACGACCCTTATTCTCATGAGAAGCGTACTGCTCATTTTTCTGTAATATGTGGTCACGTGCTTTCTCATGTATTTATTTCACCAACTCTGCTTTCTTTTTCCCATCTAAACCTACTCTTTCCTCAACATGCAAATGCAACAAATCCAATGGCGTTAATGGGTTAAATCCGTACACAATTTCGAAATGTGAATATGAAGTAGAAGAATGAATGCACATATTGTATGCAAACTCTATTAATGGAAAACACTCTTCCCAAGACTCTAAATTGTTAGTGACTATAGTACGAAGCAATTGAGTCAAGGTCCGCTTGACCACTTCTGTTTGTTTGGGGGTGACATATAGTAGAATAAACTAATTTGGCCCCTATTTTACCCACAAAAGCTTCCAAAAATCACTAAATAACTTGACATCTCTATCTGAAACTATACTCCCAAGAATCCCATGTAGTCGTACTACCTCTCTAAAGAACAAGTCTGCTATGTTAGTGGCATCATCAGTTTTATGACATGTAATGAAATGTGCCATTTTACTAAATCTATCAACCACCATAAAAATGAAATCCTTACCTCGCTTAGTTCTGGGTAAACCCAACACAAAATCCATCGAAATATCTATTGGGTTTTCTAGGTCAAACCAAGATCATATTAAGCTATGAAATGTGCGAATACAACAAAGTAAAGTTGCGGAAATACTCACTTTGATCGGCTTTGCGATGCGAAGAGCATAAAAAAAATTTATGCTCCTTGAAGCTCTCGGCCATGCCTCCTTTTTGAGCTCCATGTTTGATCTCCAAGCTCCAAGCTTTGTGTGTGGATTTCATGCTCATGAATGGGTTTCTCTATCACCTTTGTGAGACTCCTTTGAGTGCTAGCTCTTGAGATTTTGCAACAAAATCATGAAGAAATTAGCCCTAGGCTCACGGCAACAACAAAAGAAAAAATGGGGAGAGTTTCGGTCATGAAGAAAAGAAAAGAGAGAGAGTGAATGTTGTATATGGTGTTTTGGATTTCAAAAATCTAATATAACTTACCACTTTCCAAAATGGTACAAGGCATTTAAGCCTTTCAACAACTCTCATCAATCACAAAAGTTACATGCATCACATCACTCAAAGTTGATGTGACTTCCATCACAAGAATGACTAATGATGTGACGCGTGATGTGACTTGTGGGCCCCACTTGATTCAAAATGCGAGTGGTTCCGCAAACACTCCCGGGCTCGGATTCGCTAATTCTGAATTAACGAATTTTCCGTTGCGACGTAATTAAATCAAATTTAATTAAATAATTATGCCTAGAAAAATTGCTATTCACATCGCTCGTGAATTAATTCTAAATTAATTCATTCGCCCGAATTAAAATCTAATTTTAATTCCGCGTCGAAATCTAATTTCGTTTAATATATCGAATATATTAATTTATCGATTAATTCCAAATTAATTGTTCTCTCTCTTTAAATAGTATTTTATCCCAGATAAAATATCTCTGCAATTAATCCTAGATTAATTTTTTCTCTCTTATAATTAATCCCAGATTAATTATGTGCGAGTCATACGTCATCGGTGAATATTTGGGAAGCGACTGGATATGTTGGCAGTAAATCCGGTCGTCGGACTATCCGAACACGTACGTACCTAGTACTACATTTTTACCGATTTACAAGACATGGTTGGCTTCTAGCAAAGCACCGTGCCTATCCAATTCTCCAGAAATATTCTTAAAGGAATATATAATCTATATCAGGTGTAGTATACATAGTATTGCGTATTGCGATCCAGTATCGGATGTCACATGTAATGCTTGGGGCTGGAATTGTGTCTGCCCCGTACGAAGCATATATCGGATCTCTGGTAACTAGTCTCTATAATCGGATAATCATGACCTAGTCATATTATCCCGATGACTGCAGTACTAAAGAGTACTAGTTCCGTATCATGCGTGATCATCATCTCCATATGACTGAAGTGATACTTCCATCTTGACATCACACCCAATACACTACAATTCATAATATACCCAGAAGAGGTGTACACAGAACCTGTTAAAGCCCTGGATGACCAAAACCAAAGTATATTGATTGTCGCAAGTATTAGCGATGCAAGTCTCAGGTTAAGACCAAATACACCTACCCTGATTCGGACTTCCATAGACATATAGTCATACTACCAATGGAATTCTGAGGGGTCTATCCAGAGCGAAGCTGTTTCCGTACCATCGGTAAACACAACCTCCTATTACACTTGCATGAGTATCCAATACCCAAATATATGAGAACTATGTCGTTATGCTCTCATAACACGCACAAGTGAAATACTAGTCTATTCCGTATTATCGATGTCCAATCTCGATAATACTACGACTAGGGAAGTTTTAATGATTAAACCTTAGTGGATTATATTGTCTCATATCTTATTAATCTGGAACTAATCATGTGGACTTTTATCATTTATATATCCCGGTAATCCAATTACAAATGATAAAAGAGCAATTTCCTTTGTCACATAGTTAATTTGTACAACAACACCATGTTCTGTACAAATAGTGATGTTATGGGTCATAATTGTCCAACAATCTCCCACTTGGCCTATAGTCAATCACTCAAGTGTTCTACACTTGAACTATGTACGGTCGCTCAAACTTCTGCTGAGAAACTACTTTCGTCAGTGGATTTGTAAAGTCATCATCTGATGCAATTTATTCGATCATCACATCGCCACGATGTATGATCCGAACGAATCAGATGAATTGTTGAAGTATATACTTGGATCGTTGATGAGACCATTAATTCTTTAGCCTGTGTTGTAGCCTAGCTCAGCTGCTAACAAAATTACTCCTAATCTGATTAGGATTATTAAGATCCAAAGTGCTTCTATTGCTGCCTCAACTGCAGCAATATTCCGCTTTTGTTGTTTATGCGGCAACAGTATCTTGCTTGGAAGATTTCCAGCTCATTGTTCCATTATTCAAACTATATAGTACATTTTTCTTGACTACCTCAGTCAATGGTGTTGTTATGCTACTGAAATCCTTCACAAAACGCCTATAGAAACTCGCCAACCCATGAAAGCTCTTAACCTAAGACACCGTGGTAGGTGTTGGCCAATCTCTAATCGCTTTAAATTTCTCTTCATCCACCTCTATGCCATCTTCAGTCATAACGAAACCAAGAAAAATGATTATATCCATATAGAATGTACATTTCTTACTGTTAGCAAATAATTTTTCTTTTTAAAAACATCAAGCACACATCTCAAATGAACCTACATGCTCCTTTAAAGACTTATTGTATACTAGTATGTCATCAAAATAGACCACTACAAACTTCCATATATATACACGTAATACATGGTTCATAAGTCTCATAAAAATGCTAGGGGCATTTGTTAGACCGAAAGACATCACTAACCACTGATATAGTCCATACTTAGTTTTAAAAGCAATCTTTCACTCGTCACCCTCTCTCATACGAATATGATTATATTCATTCTTAATGTCAATTTTACTGAAAATCTTATATCCATGCAGCTCATCTAACATATCATCTAGCCTAGGAATGAGATGTCGATACTTTACCATGATATTATTGATGACACGAAAATCCACGTATATACGCCACGTCTCATCCTTCTTAGGCATTAATAACACTGAACTGCATACGGGCTCATACTCTCTCGTACGTAACCCTTCTTTATCAGTTCCTCAACTTACCTCTGAAGTTTGTTTGTCTCCTCATGATTACTCATATATGCTGGTCTATTAGGAATGACATCTTTAGGCACGAAATCTATCTGATGTTCTATCCCTCGAATGGGTGGGAGCTCATTAGGAATGACAGCTCCAGACACGTCTTTAAATTCCTGCAAAAGTGAAGAAATGGAAACAGGAAGTGAACTGTTAGTTTTAGTAAGTAAAGAAAAATATGGTGTGTCTTTATACACCAGCAGTAACATGAGTTTGCTAGCTTTGTAGGCTCTCCTCACTTCTCCCTCACCTAGATAAAAGCTCTTTTTCACTCTCTTTTTCTTCTTACTTTCTCATTCAGCCCCATTTTCCCTTTGACTTACTCTTGGCTCTAATCTCAGTGTTTCCCCCACTCTCGGGTTTAGATCCCATTTTCTCACCACTATCAATCTTACCCCCCAAGAACACTGTTTCTCTCTCTCTTTTATTCTCTTTCCAAATGTAATTTGACTTGATCATCATGAACCTGTCTTGGTGTCAAATGATATAACGTAATGGGTTGCCTTTATGCTGGAATGAATATTTTTTTTGAAACCCATCATATATCACCTTCCTATCGAACTGCCACGACCTCCCCCAAAGTATGTGGCCTGCCTGCATGGATACCACATCATGCAACACCTCATCCGTGTAAGGTCCAATGGTAAAAGTCAACAATACCGCTTGGTCACTCTAACCTCACCACACTCATTAAGTCACTGTAACATATATGGCTTAGGATGTTTTAAACATGACAATCTCAATCTTATAACCAATATTGTGCTAGCCACATTGGTGAAACTCCCTCATCTATAATCATACTACATGACTTCTCATTCACGCTACACCTAGTATGAAGAATATTCTCTCTCTGTTGCTCGGTCTCCTCCTCGACTATATGTGCTGTTAATGTTCTCCTATATACAAGCGACATGTTATCTTGTGGGTATGCTGCTCCTTCATCATCACTAGCATCCTCTAATGCAGACATATCATCTTCCACTTCCCCATCTGTGGAATCGATATGACCATCATCCTTCATTATTAGTGTTCGCTTGTTGGGACACTGTGATGCATAATGTCTCATACCTAAGTATTTAAAAAACTTTACCTCCTTGGATTTCGGAATTACCACTTCAGACTTAACTTTAACTCTACTTGTCTCCACTTCTTTTCCTTTACCAATATCGATTTTGGGCTTATTGAAACCCTAATCTCTCCGTTCAATACCAGACCACTTCCCCTTCCAAGTAGAAGTTCCTTGTGTAGTGTATCTAGATGCAGATTTATTCTTCAACTGTCTTTCTACTTTGATCGCCATGTGTATCATATCTTCTAACTCCATATAATGATGCAACTCAACTACACTCGCAATCTCCTTATTTAACCCACCTAAAAATCAAGTCATTGTGGTTTCTTTATCCTCCACCACATTCTCTCTAATCATTACTACCTCCATCTCTGTATGATAGTTCTCAACACTCTTCGACCCCTGATACAGATGTTGTAGCTTCTGATATAACTCTGTAATAGTGGCTTGGAATGAACCTTCTATACATGAGAGCCTTTAACTCCCCCCAAGTCTATACTGGTCTCTCATGGTTCCTCCACCTATTAGTTACCAACTGATCCCACCAAATCACCGTATAGTCTGTAAACTCAATTGCAGCCAACTTCACTTTCTTCTCTTCAAAATACCTATGGCAAGTAAAGATCAGCTTGATCTTTCTCTCTCAGTCCAAGTATGCTTCTGGATCATTTCTACCATGGAAAGATGGAATTTTCATCTTGATACTGCCTAGGTCACCATCAATATCCTCTCTTCTACCATGATCTCTCCTGGCAGGCTCCATTTGGTAGTCATAATTATGCTCATCATACGTATCTCTCACATTTATCTCTAAATCTGTCACCAAATCGTTTATCGTCTCCCTCATTGGTCCTTCTATCTCCTCTCTGAAAATCTCTTTGCTCATCAAACCTTCTATCCCGCCAGTCATATCTCCTCTCATATCGCCTATCTTTCGGTCTATACCTTTCTTCCTCATCTTCAAACTCATCCAAGTCTTCCATATTCTCTGCCTCAACCTCATATATAGGTACCCTAGGTGGTTATTGCTCTATCTGTTTCTGCTTAGATTGTTGTGGCCCCTCAACCTCCTTATGAACACTAGATAATTGGAGACTAGTAACCTCTCTCGACAACCTCTCGATCACCGTGTTCATATTTCGAAACATCTCTCGAAATTCAGTCATATTCTTTTCCATGGTATTAAACCTCGTATTAACGCCATCTCTTTCTCTGTCATCTTACTTAACAAACAGGTCAATAATAACAAGAAAGAAATAGAATAAATAAGATGAAAGAAATCTCACAAGCTCTTGTGTTTCACTCTCTCATAAACACTCCACTCAAAGTGATTACCTCAGTTCAATGTCAAACGCTAATCACAATGGATTGCATAATCTGTGTGCAGCCTAAAAGTCAGCAAAATCCACAATAAATCAAAGGAATCAGGGTATCAAGTAAAATGAGACGTGACTCGAGAAGCAACAACGATACTCAATTAAGAAAACGTAGAACTAGAGTTCAAGAGGAATGAATAAAATATAATAATAATTAGATAACAATATCACAGATAATGGATAATTATTGTGACTAATAAATGCATATAATTTTTTTTTTGGTCAAGCCCGGTATTAAAGTGGCCTTCAATTTTCAAAGGACAATTGACAATTGAAGTATGCAGATGGTGACAGAGGCGTGGGGCTGAATTGCCCCTTTTTTTTTTAAAGCAGCCTATAATCACATGCAAAATCCTAAAAACAAAGGCAATGAAGAAGAATTCGCGGACTCTGACGAAGACAATGACAGGTTATTTTTTTTTTTTTTTTTTGGGCACTTCAATATTGCGGGCAACACACGCAAGTTGACGAAGATACACACAACAAAGGCACAGAAAATTATGGAATGAAAAAATAATAAATATATATATATATATATATATATATATAAATTAAACAGAATCGAAAATTGGAATTTGTTTTAGTTTAGTTTTTTTTTTTATTTGACAGACACAAGGAACTAATGAGAAAAAGACAATGAACAAACCGAAGGAAAAAACAAAAACTGGACAATAAAAGGAATAAAGTCGATCTTAAAATCTGGTTCTAATAATTAATTTATAAAAAATTGGTACAGAAAATATAAAACGCGATTCAAGATCTCGTAAACCCCCAAAGAACATGTCCTTGAAATCCTTGTAGATTGCCTCAAATGAATTTTGCCAGTAAAAAAGACGCTATAAAGAATGTCAACCATTTAATAAGTTTTTGTTCAATCACTTAACTTTGGAAATAAATTCTCAAATCTTCCAAAAAAAATTACTATTTAACGCCAATTGATAGTTGTAAAAATATAGGTAGTTGTTTTCTTTCTATTGAAAGTTTTGGCTTTAAATAGTTACATATTCAAACCCTAATAATTGCCAAAAAGTCAAAAATAATCATATACTACCCATTATCAACTAAAACCCATAAATCCTAATTCTTAGCCTATTATGAGCCAACAAATAGATAAAAATAAACTAACATAACTGATAAATAAAACGGGAATCCACATTTTATTCCATACACGAAAATAAATAAATAATAGTATAATGAAAATACGCCTAAAAAACTTAAACCGGTCTATGCTGCTCCTCGATGACTTGGGTCAAGTGTATAACTCTTGAACCATCTTCCTTGAAGTCAAATTGGTCTCTAATGTGCTTGTTCAAATCGGCTATATGACGTTATGCCAGATCTGTCATAACGTCTTTGATCTTCTGAGCTCTGTATCTTATAATTGGTCAAAACTAGTACATGGACTAGAGCACGATATCAATCATGCTCTGGATCGAATCTGGTGCTGCTAGGATCACGTTAGATACTTTCATTCAAACCCACAGGAGTAGATGCTGATTTGCACGTATGGAATTTCTTCAATAAAAAAATTTTTATTTACTTTTTTCGACCAAAGAAGATTTTTTTTTCTTTGGCTTCCATCACTTGAATGCCAAGAAATTAATTCATTAAGCCCAAATATGTCATTTCAAATTCATTCATCTTATTTTTTTTTCCTTGAACTGTTCCACCAATTTCATATTAGTGCCATAATAAATCAAATCATCAAACATATAGGCAAACAATAAGAAAATCAGTATCTTCCTTCTTGAACTAATGAGACTTGCGCTTCTGTCGAAACCATTTTCAATAAAGTATCTGTCGATTCTGCTGTTCTTCAAGCCATACAAGACTTTCCGAAATCGATATTTTTATGCTTCTCCATTTACCTCAAGTCCTTAAGGTTGCTAGACGTTTCATATCAAAGCTAAAACATATTCAATTCCATTTGGACTGCCAAGACAAGAACATTTCATATAGTCTCTATTCAGGTACAGTAGCATAATTTGAAATTGAACTATCTTCCTTATGCTTGATTTTGAAGATGAATTTCAACCCAATTGTCTCCATTCCTCTTAGCAAATTTACCAGATCTCAGTTGAAATTTTTTTTTGACAAAAAAAAAAAGGAAGATCAACAGTCAACAGCTTCACTGTTATACTCTAAAAGCTTTTCTAATGAGCAATAAAAAAAAAAAATGCTATGAGTATGTGCTTATGCATATGTTTGATGGACAAAATCAAAAACATTTAACATAACACCTGACTTTAATGGAATATAAATCTAGAATGCCATCATATCATCTTACAACCTTTAAATTAATAAAGAGGATTTCAAGGAAAATAACACTTTCCATATGCTTCTCTGGAAATCAATACAAATCAATACAATCAAAACTTAAGTTCAAAATATGAAGAAAGGCAATTTGGTTAGAGCCACGTTGAAATATAGTTCACAACAAATAAAGTTTCATATTTGCAGAAATGTGATAAAGATGGAATTTAAGCTTGATTATTGTTGCTTGAAATATTTATTTCCCATGTAGAAAACCAAAATATAAGAAAAGTATTCTCCTGCAACTCACTTGCAATGAAATAAACTGAACATTAATTTCATTTATTTTACCATTCACCTACTACTGCTGCCACCACAGCCAATGTCACCAAAGAGCAACCATTGGACTTCACTCATCTCGCATCAATGTCAATATGTCATAAAGAATCACTAACATCATATGCTAATCAACCCATTGAAACTTAATAGTGTCATTTCCCAAATACAGGATGACTGTAATCTAAACATTTCCCGGGCTTCAACAGATGTAACAAGGAAGGTCTTGAATGGTAAAAAATTTAAGTCCAACATTTTGTGAATGCTAAGTTTTTCACTCATCAAACAATATCAAGTTCTTAAACTTTAAATGGCAATTGGAAGATATGTACATAAATGAGCAATACAGCTGAAGATCTACCAGATATTTTCTGAGAAGAGACACTTACACAGCTTAGGGAATTGAAACAACAAACAAGCTTTCAACCTTAGAAAGAGTTAATTCACTATGTTTATCAGTGTCACGCAAAGTCCAGCTGCCTATCAACTAAATTTGTCAATAGTTTGTAACTAACTGTAGAAATAACTGTATTTACTATACACAGCAACCCCCTCAGTCCCACTAGCATAGTAGCATGTCATTGAGTTTGAGCCTCCAGCCTTTTGGTTGGAAACCAGAGAAATTACCAATCAAACCAGCCTTAGGATTACTAATATCAAGATCTATTACAGGCTTGGCTTCATTTTTCCTTGTAACTTACTCCATTTATATTACCTTCACCAACTATGTTCCAGAATGATGATACTTTGAGGGGCATAGGAAGTTAACAATCCATATAGCAAGAGGCTTCAGTAAAGCAGCTCTGAAATTATATTGTTTCTAAATAGATGAACCCATATGAGTAAAATTGCCAAAGTCAGGATTTCAGCATGAACATTATTCTATAAACTTTTCTCCCATTTTGAAGACACTATGATAGAAGCCTCATTGCAAATTTACCAAAATATCAGTTCTTTTTTCTGAAAAATAACTATTGGAAATTGCTTTTATGCCGTATCACTCTCATACTAGAAGGCACAAAAAAAAAAAAAATCGGTTGCTCACTAGTTTGTAGCTTCAATTTCGGGACTCCTAATTGTATACCTGGTGTCAACAAGGAATAATATGTTCTCTCAACTCTCAAGGAACATTTCCTGTTTGGAGCGCCACCCCTCATCCTCGACCTAATTACAACCATTTCCTAAACATGAATGCCAATCCAGGAAATACAATCAAGTTCCACTCAAGCTGACCATCTATCATTTACCTGCACTCAAAAATCAAATAAGTGCCATTTGAGTAGGGGATCCACATCCACATACTATATATCCCCTACTCTACAAAGATAGAACATCTAAAAATTGAACTTTCCAATCCATTAGTCTACAGATTTCATAAATACATCCCATATACCAAAAAATGAACACAATTATTAGTTTTCCAATTCAGGCACATAACAAATAATCGCAATCAAAGGGAGGAAAAAAAAAAGAAATGAACTTGCACGGCACATGATATAAGCTTTAAAAAGAATCAAACTAAACTAAAATTTAATATTGATAATCACCGGAAATGTGTTCAGAGAAGGAACATTATCAACATATTAAAGTAACTATCAACATTCCTGAAGTTCTAAACCATGCAAAACGTTAGCGTACTTTTCAAGATCATCATCGTCTCCAAAATGCTTATGTTTAATCTTCAAGAATGCGTGCAAGGTCAGCAGGCTATCCGAGCCGGCTTGGTGGCTCTTCCCAACGACCCGCTCCACACCCAACGCCTTGCAAACCCGATCCAATCCCCCATATAAACCCGTGCAAAACCTAATCAAATGCTTCACATCATATACTTTCTCCCCAAAAAACACGCCCACTCGAGTCAAAAACTCGGTCAATTTCTCAGGCAATACCCTCTGTGTCAAGCAATTAACCAAATACCCGAAATCATAGGCGCTGTGGAAGGTCACCCATGTAACGTCGTTGTTCAACACAAGCCCTGACGACATCAACAATTCAGCGAAACGTACCGAATCGATGCCAAATTCACGATTCTTTTCAAAATCTATACCTTGTTGTTTCAACAGCTCGACCGAATCTTGCGCGTGGGGGTGACGCGCGATGTCAAAGTCCCTGAAATTGAACTCCCAAATGTAATAGGTAGAACCCGAACCGAGATCCGGAAGATTCCCTCTCTCGTCCGATAAGGTTATGCCGATTTGAATCATATTCAACAGATCCACATTTGCCTTGAGAGCCTTGTAATTCGCGATGGGATTCGGATCACGGTGACGGACGTTCGGGTCGGGTCGGACCACGACGCCAGGGAACTCAGTGTCCATTGAGATTATCGGATAGCGGTCGATTAAAGATCCGATCTTTTGAAACTCGGAGACGAAGTTATAATCGAATACCTCTCGTATCACGATCTGGTGCTTCGGAGGCTGCGGCGGTGGAGGTACGTCGGACATGGCTGCTCGGGTCAACAAAACGTGCCAAATCCAATTGATTTATTTTTGAGAAGACTTTAAATTTCTTTATTTTATTTTTTTTTAATTTCTAGGGTTTGGTCAGTCGAGTTTGCGGAGATTCGTGGGCAGCGAAACGAAGAGAAGAGAGACCTACTTTTTATAAAGAGAGACGAAGACGTGGAGGGTGAGGCGGTTTAATAGTTTTTAGGAAAAACCACCTTGAGGCCCTTGTACTCTCAATATTTTTTACATTGCACCCTTGTACTAAATTTTCTACACATTGCACCCTTGTACTCTCAATATTTTTACATTGCACCCCTGTACTAAATTTTCTACACATTGCACCCTTACACTCTCAAAAAAATGACATTTCACCCTTATTTTAACGGCAAGTTAACAGAGTTGAGAAATATTCTGACATCACCCATCCTTATTTGTGTCATATCTGCCTGGTTTAGGAAGAATCACCTATGCTAAAAAGAGAAGAGTTAAAAAAAATGGGTGTTTGCTATAAATGTGCACGCATGACATGTAATACTCGTTGTCGTTCTTTAGGAATGATGTCTGATAACCGTGAAGCATCTTTGTTTGTTTTTTGTTGTTCATTAATAACACTCCAAGATCGTAGTTTTGATCTAGTTTTTACAATAAATTAGTTGGATTTTTTAATGTATCAGAAGATGCATAATATAGTTATGCGCCCTAGCATAACTTCAAAGTAAAAAAATTTGCTCGGTCCAATCCGAAATAATGGTGGGTGATGTCAGAATATTTCTCAACTCTGTTAACTTGCCGTTAAAATAAGGGTGAAATGTCAATTTTTTTAGAGTGCAGGGGTGCAATGTGTAGAAAATTTAGTACAGGGGTGCAATGTAAAAAATATTGAGAGTATAGGGGTGCAATGTGTAGAAAATTTAGTACAGGGGTATAATGTAAAAAACATTGAGAGTACAGGGACCTTAAGGTGGGTTTTTCCTAGTTTTTAAGGTAAATGGGTAAATCGTAAATTTACTGTTTGGTACAATTTGGTTTTGCAAAGGGTACAAGTGAATGAAGCGCTGATTTGATTTACATTTTTACTTTTAAACGGCCATGTGTCATTATACTCGTCTTCGAAATTCCGTTTATGCCGGTGGCTATCTCAGTGGGTTGTTTGGCTCTTTTGGTTTTTGTCTGTTTTATGTTATCATATTAAGCTTATTGGTTGCAATTAGAGTCTAAAAATTAAAATTAAAATTAAAATTAAAATTAAAATTAAAATTAAAATAGTAGGCTGCAGGCCAAGTGTTTGTTAAATTTGATCTATTGACGATTTTATGCAATTTTTTTTACTTTTTGTTTCGCTTCAGAAAAATCAAGTTTTGATCTGATCGCAAAGTGAGTTGGATTCAATTTCAAGGGAGGAATCCCTTGTTTTTAATTAGGGGTGTGCATCGGTCGGTTCGGTCGGTTAATCTTTGATTTTTTAACCGTAATCAAAATTTTCGTTAAATAAAAGTGTGACCGATTTAACCAATTTATGACACATAACCATTAACCAATTAACCATTTTATTTCGGTCGGTTATGGTTAATTCGGTTATTAACCAATTCAATAAATTAAAAATTAATATTTTTTATAATTTTTAATTAGTAAAATTATATATGATGTAGGTCGGTTCTACCGATTTTTTCAGAACGTTTCAACCGATTGAACCACTGACGTATTAAAAATTTTGGATCACTAATTTGATCACATATCCGATTCTAAAAATACCGATTCTAACTAACATTTGATTAAATATATCTATATTTAATTACATGCGAGAGAAATATTTTTTAAACCCTCGATGATTGTCACGGCCTCAGATTTCCTTCCAAACCTGCCATGTTAGAAATTTTAAGGGTCACGAATCCACCACGATGCAAAATCTACACATTTGAAATTTTATGTATTTTTACCTTTAAATTCTTGAGAGAAATTAAAAAGAGTCAAAACCAAACTGTTAATGCAGCTTGTCATTTGAATTTTATCAATTTTATTTTTGGGTAGTATTATCAAATCAATATAACTACAACCAATTGAGAGTTTACATGCAGACTATCTTAACTCTAAAAAATTAAAGGATTAGCGTGTATATATATATATGGTTTAATTTCGGTTAATCGGTCGGTTCGGTTATACGAATCTCATAACCATAACCGAACCGAATAACCAAAAAAGTTAAAAAATTTAACCGTAATAACCGATTTAACCGAATTAACTGAACCGTAATAAAAAAATGGGTCGGAACGGTTCGGTTAATCGGTTAAAACTGATTAATGCACACTCATATTTTTAACGTCTGAAGGTCATCATGGTCACTCAGTGGCTGCTTTTAATCTAATTACGCCCTGATACATAAATACCACCACCATGTATTTGTAAGGAAAAGTCTAAGACCCCTTGATTTTTTTAAATGACATATTAAACATATAAACTTATTTAATATGATAATTATTAATCATTGAGTGTTGAGGTGGATAAAAACATACAATACAAACATGACAACTGAGTAAACATGCACAAATATTATCAAAAAAATTAAAAAAATTAGAAAAAAAAAAAAAAAAAAAAACTAAACTAAACTAAACTAAACTAATGGAAGAGAAATTAGCATCTATCCATACTAAAAATATTTGATGTATATTTTTTAGATCCAAATTTATTAATAGGTATCATATATCTTTAATTTATATGTATTTCACTCATATCACTCATTAATATCAAATATTAACGAGTGATTACACATAAAGACTTAGAATATTTTTTCAGAAACACCTTTACAAATAACTTAAGCTAGATCATTCACAAAATCGGATCAGCCCACTGCTACAATAACTTAAGCACTGTAGACTGTAGTAGTGGTTGAATATGGTAATTTCAATAAATTATCATTTTACCCCTAGTTCGGAAAATTCCCAAGATACTTTCGAAATGATTCAAAAATCCAAGAATTTTCCTACACACTGCTACAGTACTTCGAGTACTCTAGCAATGGCCAAGAAGTCATAATTTCAATAAATTACGATTTTGCTCCTAATACGGTTTCTCGGAAAAATTCCCAAAATATTTCCGGAGCAATTCCGAAAATTTCGGGAATTTTTCATACATATTATCACACATCTAATTTCATCCACAACTCTTAAATTTCACAAAATCAAAACTTTTGAATTAATTATACAATTAATTACATTAATACCTAATTAATTCAAAATTCATACAATCAACAATCCAAAAATACATCAGAGAGAGTCACCACCACAAAGTTACTATAGAGCAATTATAGGTCACCATAGAGTGACATAAGTAACTCTAGAATGGTAATTTGGTGCCCTACATTCTAATTAGGCCAAATTACACTAATTAGCCTAATTAATTTTACACATGCATCAAAGAGTTTCCTATTAGAGTTTCTAAACATCAATTACACCAAAATAATGAAAGAACCCTAATTATATCAAATATATAATCAATTTAAAACATAGAGAAATAATTTTAAACCAAACAAAAGTAGAAATTACCTTATTTTCTCTCATTTGTGCTTTGGTTGCTTCCAATTATTTTTCTACATTCTCTAATTTTGGTGAATTCAACAAAACCTTAACTTTGCTCTCTCTCTCTCTCAAAAATAAAACCATGAAAAATTTTTCCAAGCCCTTATTTTGCTAATATGGCTGAAAATCGCTACTTATTAAGTAGAGGGTATTTTGGTCATTTGATACTTTAATATGCATGGCTAATATTAAGCCAAATTTCATTTAAATACATGGCTAATATTTTTCCAAGCATAAAGCTTATCATATAAGTTTTAACTAAATAAATAATTAAATAAGTGGAGAATATTCTTAGAATATTCTTTAATAAATAATTATTTATTTGACTTGTATCAAATTCTAATATGTATCTAATCAAATTATATATCAAATATAAATACACATTAGATACAAAAAACCTCGGCATGTGTAACATTAAGAATAATTCATATTATCTATCATAGGCTATCTGAATTGTACTGGAGATATATATATATATATATATATATATATATATATATATATATATATATATATATATATATATATATATATATATAATATATATATATATATATATATGAAAACGTCAAATCTCAATAGTGTACAATTCATACATGTGTCGCTACATATTCATAATTTCTCAATCAACTTTGAAACTCATTTACAAAATGTAGTATGGTTAGAAATTTAATGATTACGAAGTGGATGCCTAAATTCTACACACGGTACTGACGGAACCTCTTTGGATATATCATATAACTGGACATTGTACCTAGTATTGAGGATCCAATCTCATTTTACTGTGAAAATAGTGGAGCCATTGAGCAGGCTAAAGAGCCAAGAGTGCATTCCAAATTTAAACACGTAGAAATGAAATATCACGTGATTAGAGAAATTATCGAACGAAAAGACATAGTGGTCTTAAAGATTTAAGGATAAAACAACATAGCAGACCGCTTACTAAGGCCTTACCTCCAAAGTTATTGGATAAGCATTGGAGGAGATGTGACTTCGATACCATCCAGATTGGCACTAAACAAGTGGAAGTTTGTGGAGTTGGTGCTTTGAGCTTCAATTCAAACAATGTATTGTACATTATATCTGATTATTTATTAATAAAATAAATACATTTTCATTTCAATTTGTTAATGGTAATTATTATTATGTCACTTATCTCTTAGTGCATATATATATATATATATATATATATATTCCTAGTCATTGTGATAGTATAATTATTATAAACTATTCTTAAAGTGTGTATATATATATTCCTAGTCATTAATTTTGGAATACTTGTCAGATTCCTATAACTTAGAAGACTATCACTAGTCGTACATTGGAATTAGAGTTCAATGGTCTAATCCAAAGGACCATGAGAAAGGAAAGTTCGTATAAACACGTGTATATTCATTGGAGAGAATATTGAATGACTTACGGATGATTCCTAATAGTTGATAGTACACACCATCGTCAATAGGAATCTCCTCGAGTCGAGTAGCATATATGATCCTTTAATTTTAGATATCATTGATTTTATGTGTGATCATCCACGCTTTGATGTCTGTAGGCACTGTATTTTTGCATATAAGTCCCTATGATGAGTCTCATTTGGAAACACTACCTTTTAAGTCGAGGAAGTCGCGGGAAACGGACGTTGGAAGCGAATCAATATTTTCGTTAGATTTTATTCGCTTGTTTAGCGTCGGGCTCGCTTGTAGATCTCGGTTTTAAAATTCACCTAGCCCAAAACCCCAGCAAACCACTTGGCCTTGACCTAAAACCCCCGCAAGCCCACATACCACCATCCAAAGCCAACCACACGCCCAAGCCAAGCCCACACACGCCCAAGCCTAGCCCACACACGCCCAAGCCCATAAAACATATCCAAATTAATAAAACACATATTTAACACATGGTGAAATTAAAACAAATCAAAAAAAAATCATATACCAAATTAAAATAAAACAAATAAACATCAAATAAACATATTCCTAATTTAGATAAATCATGTCTCCAATCAAATATAGATTTTCCTTGTAAGACACTAATTGGTCCCTTTCCTACTCAAGCAAGAGGAAACCCTAGCAATTGTCTATAAAAGAACACAATTCCAACCCTTGTGATATCTCTGATTCACGCATAACACAAGCCATAAGAAACAATAATCTCTTCTCCTTCCTCACTCTCAATAGCCGAAAATCACACCCCTAAAATAGTAAGCCTCCACCGAAAATCATAAAACCAAAACAGCCCCCATTGCCGCAACAAAACTGCTCCATACAGCCCCATTGTCGTGACCAAAACTACTCACATACGGTCTCTAACCACCACCAAAACCGTAGCCATTCACAGCCCCTACAACCACCGAACAGCCCCTGAAAACACCCCCTACATCCACCGAAATCTGTACCCCAAACTGCCCTGCAATGACTGAATAAACTGCATAGTTTTTTACACCCCGTAACCACCAAAAATAGTCCCCGAAACTGCACTGCAGTGACTGAAAAAATAGCAGCCCAAATACCCCAAAACAGTAGCCAAAATCACCTAAAACAGTGAACAAAAACTGCACTTTAAAACCCTTAAACAACCATGAAAAACAGCAGCCCCAACCCTCTTTAAACTGCAAAAATAGTCCATTAATACACCAAAAATAGTGACAAAAAAATACAGCGAAATGGAGTGAAAATAGTAGCCCGAGCAGTGAAAACAGCGAGGAAAGACGTGAACCAGCGAACCAGAAAGTTACGGAGTGTTAGCCCTTCTGACGGCCTTGTAACGCACTTCCGAGAGTCGACATAAAAGGTTAGACCTGAGGGCACCTTTCTCATTTATTTTCATCCATCTCGTAATTATTTATTGAATTTTATTTGCATGAGTATTGTGGAATAATGTGTGTTGTGGCCCTTGAATGAATGGAAAATGTGTTGTCTCTTGTGGTATATAGGATGGAAACCCATACGTAAATTCCGTAGCCGAATCCGAATGGACGGTAGTGCGGTATGTACTTGGGAAACAATTTCACGTACCACTTGAGCAAACGGCACATGTTTCATTTTATCTTGCTTGTTTATTATTCGCTTCTTACATTCCGCCATTTAATTTTCGTATGTTATTTGTTCGTGTAATGATGAGATAGTGCCCATGGGCAAATCAAGTTGGATTAAAGGTCCTCCATTTTGAGGGATAAAAAGCCTAAGGGCTACATTTGCCACGATGTTTTGCCGCGCCGGACGAAGTACGTTTGGTTGGATGTGAGATATGTTCAACCGAGCATACAAAGTCCTATATTGTTGTCTTTATTTTTTATGCATTGTGATGTGATGCGCATGGGCTTATTAAGTTGGTCTAAAGGTTCTCCATTTTGAGGGATAAAAAGCCGAAGGGCTATCTTTACCATGATATTTCGCCGCGCCTTTTATATTCCTCTTTTACTTTATGTACATTAGTTGTTTATGTAATTGATGATATAGTGCGCATGAGCTTAGTATGTTGGTCTAAAGGTTCTCTATTTGGAAAGAAAAGGCCAAAAGCCTACCTTTATGACAATTTTTGTCGCGCCGGACAAAGTATGTTTGTTTGGATGTGAGATATGTTCAACCGAGCATACAACGTCCTATATTGTTGTCTTTATTTTTTTATACATTGTAATGTCATGCGCATGGGCAAATCAAGTTGGATTAAAGGTCCTCCGTTTTGAGGGATGAAAAGCCTAAAGGCTACCTTTGCCACGATGTTTTGCCGCGCCGGACAAAGTATGCTTGGTTGAATGTGAGATATGTTCAATCCAATATACGAAGTCCTATATCATTGTCTTTACTTTATATGTATTGTAATGTAATGCGCATGGGCTTATTATGTTGGTCTAAAGGTTCTCTATTTGAGAGAAGAAAATTCCAAAAGGCTACCTTTATGACAGTACTTCGCCGCACCTTTTATTATTCCGTTGTTTGCTTTCTGTATGTCATCTCTTTGCATAATCATGCATCATATTGCAATGCGCATGGGCAAATCAAGTTGGATTAAAGGTCCTCCATTTTGAGGGATAGAAAGCCGAAGGGCTACCTTTGCCACGACGTTTTGCCGCGCCGGACAAAGTATGTTCGATTGAATGTGAAATATGTTTAATCGGACACTCGAAGTCCTATATAGATGTGGGCATATATCGCATCTCTTTTCTTTCACTTTCATTGTCTATCTTTTGCATCGCATCATTGCACGTTTATTTTAATGTACAACTGCCTCATTAGTTATCTCTTTGCATTATGTACCTAATTGCTTCTCTTTATTACGCATGATTGTGCAATTGCCATTTATTTATGTTCCCACATGTATAAGTACAATGTGCTTATGAAATTATATGCTTGCCATTATTCTGATTCACTTTTATGCGTGTTTGTATAATTACCATTTCCTTGCGTTTCCGTATCCATGAATATGGTGTGCTTATGAAGTTGTATGTTTGCCGTATTTCAATTTACCTTTATGCATGCAAATTTGGACATAGGTTATATGCAAATAGGTTGTATGCAAATTCAGACATAGGTTATATGCAAACTTAGATATGAGCCTTGTACTTATGCATGTGAGCTTAGAAATAGAATACCCTTGGGAATGTATGTTGCTAGATTCGATTAAATTATTGCACAAATCACATCATTACAAGTGGCATAAGTAAGGGACCATTCCGAACCCAATGGTTTGAGGTCTTCCCTCGCGAGGGGTGAGTGCGGCCTTAAATCTTTATCCCGGTTCACACCGGGTGGCGACTCCATATTATTTCTCCGGTTTAGTCCCCCGCAGGCTATCCCGTACTCCCAACTAGGCCGCGAGCCTATAACAGCGTCGTCCAACTTCTGTGTCCTACAGTCTGGCGACTCCACTGGGGATAGAGAATCGGCCCTAAAATAATATCTTGTAATGTTTGTGATTTGTGCTTTAAGTTAACCGTGTCTATTATGGGTTGAGGGGGTCTAATCAAAGGCATTGTTAAGGCTAGGTGATGGTTTGGTGTCTTCCTTCATTCACTACCTTTCTATAAGGAAAAGCTGTGAGGGCACCTAGATAATCATTAACCGTAGCTTATTGTGACAGACTAATTTGGAGGACTTGTTGTTTATTCCTGTCTCCAAGGCGATAAGAGCCTAAGAGACTTGGGTATTTAAGAGAGTTCGCTCCACCCTCTCTCTGGGGAATCTACAATGGGAAATCCATTTGACAGTTAGTCACACACCGTAACTTATTAGCACGTACCTTAAGGTATAAAAAAAGGTGCGCTCTTCACTTGCCTTGAACCCTTGAGTGGGGAGTCCTAGTTATGGGCAATCCTTCGTCAGCGAGAGCCTTTGCCCACACTCCCGTAAACCCACGTGTGAACCTTAATCGTAGAACTGGTAGAAATCATTTCCTTATGTTTATGTTTGGGACCATTGTCATTTGGATCCGGTTGGACTTCTTGTCAAGAAATGCGAACTTGTTGGGCCATTTAAAATGGGACGAGTTCTTATCTTATGACGATTGGGCCAAACGTCTCTGAAATGCCGATGGGCCACTCTATAGAAATTGTTTCTTTATGCTTGTGTTTGGGCCCCTTATCATTTGAAGTCGTTTAGCCATGTTATCGCAAAGTGTAAACATGTTGGGCCTTTTCAACTGGGACAAGTTTGCATCGCGCAATGGCGTGGTTAAATGCTTTAAAATGATAATGGGCCAACCTATACATTCTATACATCTCATGCATCATATGAACGCATACATGCTAATATATGGTTTTAAAGACACCATAGATTCCCGTTGGGTAAGGGAAGAGGGAAGACTCACTAAGAGATCGATAGCAAACATGAGTGAATCAGAGAATGAGGTATCCTATGGATCAGTTTGAGAACAGTCTCACCAAGATTACTGAACAGTTACAAGCCTTGACTGCTGTTGTGGCTAATATGGTTGTGCCCCGTGCTGGGGGAAATTCTGAGAATGTGAGGCGTGAGGAGCCTCTGAATGGGTTGGGGGATGATATCCCCACTTTTGATGATGATATGGCAGAATATGCGACAAAAAGAATAATTGGGTCTCAGGCAGAATTTCAGAAGCTTCGGGATCAGGTAGAAACGGTTACCCGTAAAATGAGGGGTAAACATGAAGAGTTGTTAGATTATGAAGCAATGACTTTTGAAGAACAGCTGCTAGCTCGGTTCAAGTTGCTTGATATGGCCAAGTTCAATGGGAATGGGGACCCGAGGGTCTATCTTCGACAATATGTTTCAGTTATGAGTTCAGTGGCCTTGTCACAGCGCCAAGTGCAGAAAATGTTTGGAATGTCACTTGAGGGGGCGCCGATAGTATGGTATCATAGCCTGGAAAGAAAGATTAAGGAAGACTGGAGGGAACTGGCTGAAGCTTTTCTGAAGCAATATGTTACAGATTTGGAAATTGATTTGTCACTCCGTGATTTGGAGAACACTAAGCAGAAGCCGGAAGAAAGCTTCAAGAAGTATGTAGACCGCTGGAGAAGCCAGCTTCTGAAAATATAGACTCGACCCTCTGAGAATGACCAGATTAAAATGATCATCAAGGGCACCAAGCCCTCGATTTACGGCAAGTTGAGGAGGATGACCTCCATGATTACTGATTTTCGACAGTTGAGGGAAACTGTCATGGATATTGAAGAAGAAGAGGCAGAGAATATGAAGTTCTATGGCCTGAACAGAAGGCCCATTGGGGGGACATCAAGTACCAAGCCTGTTTCCACTGAAATTGCTGCTATCCGAAACCAACGATTTTCCAACTTAGGAAGACCCTTGTCTAAGGTGTTGGAGAAATTAAAGAGACAAGGACTTCTGAAACCCTTAGAAACCAAACCACTTCCCACCATCCACCACCACATCTCAACCTAAACCAATATTGCCATTTCCACCAACAGAAAGGCCATGACACTGATAATTACGTCCGCCTCCACCATGAAATCCAAGACCTCATAGACTCCTAAAAATACCCGATCCCGAAAAAGACCAGCCCAACACAAATCGAAATCCCTTACCAAATTACAACTCTGTCCCACCACCTATCTATATGATAAACTCTGGCCTACCCGAAAGCCTTGTCCTCAAATCCTTTGACCACCAAGCCTTTTGCCTGGGAATTTGGGATAGCAACAGCGAAGATGAAACAGAACAGAGGAAGAATTTCTGGGTAGACTTTTCCGGTAGTGATGAAGAGGAGGTAAGAGGAATGAGACGCAGTGGGCGTTTCTACAGTGATACAGCTGAGAAGGGTAAAGAAATGTTGACAGAAGGGAGAGAAGTGGCTAAGAATACAGAAAATGCTGAGAAAGATGTAGTGCTGCAACAGTTGAAAAAGACACGGGCACATGTCAGCATCTGGGAATTGTTGTGTTCATCACAGTAGCACAGACGTGCTATGGTTGAGGCATTGAGCAAGATAGTAGTGCCGGAGGATGCTAACCCCACAATGTTTGTTGGATCAGTACAAAAGGAAGCTTTATAGATAACCTTTTCTGAGGAGGAACTTCCGGCTGAGGGAAGGAATCATAATAGACCCTTATTCATCAGAGCTGAAGTAAGGGGCAAGAAGACCTCTTGTGTGATGGTAGATGATGGCTCCTCCATCAATGTGTGCCCATTGAAGATTTTGGCAAAACTGGGTATGAAGGCAACAGATCTGGATCCCTCCAGTATGACTATTAAAGCTTATGATGATAATAAGAGGGGCATTGAGGGTACTTTTACAGCAATGGTCAAAGTTGGCCCAATTGAATATGAGGTTGAATTCACAGTGCTGGACATCCCGGCCACTTTTGCTTTGTTATTGGGAAGGCCTTGGTTTCACAAGCTTGGGGGCGTGCCCTCCACTCTGCATCAGGTTATTAAGTTCCCGTACGGGGGAGAGATTGTCACCATTCGAGCTGAGGTAGATAATGTTGTGGCCGCTTTGGAAATACAACCTTTCACAATGTTCCAAGTGTCGGCAACTTTTGAGGAGTGGGTGGATCCTAGGGTGGCTAGGATCATGGAAAAGATGAAGTTCGAGTCGGGGCAAAGGTTCAACATTACCTAACTTTAAAGGTCAGACTACTCGAAGGGGTTTGGGGTACAAGTCTGATGAGGAAAAGATGAAGGCTAAAATAAAAGGGTTGAAATTGATGGAATGTTTTGTAAAGGCTTCTGGGTATCAAGGTGAGCCCGAACCGATAGAAGTTAACGGGATTGTGGTGCCCGGATTTGATATCTTCCAAGATATGCTGGTGAGAAGCCGCTGACGGAAGAAGTTGTGAAAGATTAAGATAAATGGGAGAAGAGTTGATGAAATTGGAGAGCCTGACTATCGGGGAGGATGAAGAAACTGAGAAAACCCGGTTGCGGAGGATAAAGTGTCTGTGGATGATGAAGACATTTATCTTCCTAATTTATTTGAGTGTAATTATGCATTTGCTAGTAATAAAGACAACAGTTTTGCTTACTTGCCTGAGTCTCTTCCTTTCAATTTGCATGACTTGAGTATATTTGATATCAGCTCAACCAAAACGAATGCATTTAACTTGGGTACACCTGAAAGTCCCAAGGAAATCCTAATTGCAAGTGAGGTTACCTTTGAGGAACGAGAGAAATTAGAAGAAATATTGGTCAGATATGCCAAAGTCTTTGCTTGGTCCTACGAGGACATGTATGGGGTAGACAGAAGCATCGCCCAACATACAATACCAACTTATCCGAATATGAGGCCAGTGAAACAGAAACTCCGACGGATGACCGATGAGACCAGAGTGGGCTGAGAAAGTTAGAGAAGAAGTCAAAAACAGATAGATGTGGGGTTCCTGGAAGTAGTAAAGTATCCTGAATGGTTAGAAATATTGTGCCAGTGCATAATAAAGACGGGAAAGTCAGAATGTGTGTGGATTACAGAGATCTTAACAAGGCTTGTCCGAAAAATGATTTTCCTTTACCTCATATTGATGTACTAGTTGATAGTGCAGCTTTATCTGTCATGTATTCATTTGCAGATGGGTTTTCAGGGTACAATCAGGTTCTTATGGCTGAAGAAGACAAGCACAAAACTGCATTTGTCACCGAGTGGGGTACTTATTGTTACAAGGTAATGCCATTTGGGCTCAAGAATGTAGGGGCTACTTATCAACAGATGGCCACTACATTATTCCACGATTTAATGCACAAAGAGATTGAAGTATATGTGGATGAGATGATGGTGAAATCAGAGACAAGAATCAGGCATATAGAAGCACTGGAGAAGTTCCTTCAGAGGGTTGACAAATACAACTTGCGGTTGAATCCCAAGAAATGTGTGTTTGGGGTAACATCAGGAAATTGTTGGGACATACAGTGCGAATGGGAGGAATAGAAGTAGATTCTGAGAAGATTAAGGCAATTACTGAGATGCCAACACGAAGACAGAGAAGAAGTTAGAGCATTCCTCGGGAAAATTCAGTACATCAGTAGGTTCATCGCCAAGTTGACATTAGTGTGTGAGCCTATTTTCAAACTGCTGAGAAAAGACCAGTCAGTGGAATGGAATGAGCAGTGTCAGTCAGCCTTCGACAAGATCGGAGAATACTTAGTAAAACCTCATGTATTAAAACCTCCAAGACCGGGCAAACCCTTGGTACTGTATTTGGCTATAGAATCAGAAGCACTGGGGGCAATGATGGTATAGGCAGATGAGACCGGGGTAGAACATGCATTCTACTTTCTCACTAAGAAAATGCTTCCGTATGAAGCCCACTATCAAGAAGTAAAGAAGATCTGTCTAGCAGTGGTATGGGCTTCCAGGAAATTGCGGAATTACTTCCAGTCTTACAAGATCCAGGTAGTGGCAAAGGAAAATCCCTTGAAATATCTTCATTCAGTGTCTTCGCTAGTAGGGAAGTTGGGCAGATGGTTAGTATTGCTGACAGAGTTTGACATTGAGTACCTCACTTCCAAAGTAATCAAAGGGCGAGCAGTGGCAGATTTCTTGGCATTACAACCTATTGAAAGGGATCGGTATAAGTTTGAATTCCCAGATGAAGAGATCCAAGCAATAACGGTTCAGGGATGGAAGATGTATTTTGACGGAGCAGTGAATTACAAAGGAGCCGGAATTGGGATTGTGATAGTGTCCCCCGAAGGGGAAACCTTGCCTATGGCCAAGAGGTTGACATTTGGGGTAACCAACAACATGGCCGAGAATGAAGCATGTGCTTTTGGATTGACTGCACTGATAGCCTTGAAGGCTGAGAGCGTGGAGGTCTACAGAGATTCGATGTTGGTAATCCAACAGATTCAGGGAGAATTGAAGGAAGAACAGTTGAAACCTTATCTTTTTCACCTCAGAAAGTTGGCACAATATATCCCCGATTGTAAGTTTCAGCACTTGCCATGGGAAGAGAATCAGATGGCAGACACATTAGCTACACTTGCAGCGACTTGGGAAAATCAAGAGAAGTTAGTAATGAGAACATTGATACTGACAACAGCAAGCAAACCGATCTATGAGACAGAAAGAGTTTTGGAAGTAGAGATTGACGATGGTAAACCTTGGTATCATGACATTCAGAGGTATCTGGAACACAGAGAACTCCCAGAGGAAGCAAGCAGAAAAGAGAGAATAGCCATTCAGAAGTTGGCTTCTTAGTATGTGATTTTGAAAGGAGAATTGTACAAGAGGAAAGCAAATGGCATTCAGCTGAAGTGTTTGGGAAAAGAAGAGGCTCATAAGGTAATGGAAGAACTACATGCTGGGGTATGTGGGTCGCACATGAATGGGTTGAATTTGTCTCGCAAGATTGAAAGACAAGGTTTCTACTGGTTGACCATTGAGACAGACTGTGCGAAGCTGGTAAAACATTGTCATGATTGTCAAGCACATGGTAATATGAATCATCTGCCTCACACAGAGTTACACGGGTTATCAGAACCATGGCCTTTCTCAGCATGGGGAATTGATATGATCGGAGAGATTCGACCGAATGCATCAAATGGACATCGCTTCATAGTAGTGGCAGTAGATTACTTCTCAAAGTGGGTGGAAACCAATCATTCCCAATGTTACAGCAAAGCAGATGGCAAAGTTCATAGCTCAGAATCTCATATGTCGGTATGGTATACCGCATCATGTGGTTACAGACAACGGAGTTTAGTTCCAAGGGGAAACAAAGGCAATGCTGCAGAAGTACGAGATAGGCCATCACAAGTCATCACCTTACAAACCGCAGGCAAATGGGGCAGTTGAGGCAGCCAACAAGACAATAAAGAAAATGTTAGCCAAGATGACGGAAAACTACAGAGACTGGGCTGATAAATTGCCGTACGCCTTGTGGGGGTACAGAACATCTGTGAGAACAGCAACGGGAGCCACACCTTACTCTTTGGTCTATGGAATGGAAGCAGTACTGCCAGTGGAAGTTGAGATACAATCAATGAGGGTATTAGCAGAAACAGAGTTACCTGAACAAGAATGGGCCGCACAGAGATTTGAACAATTAGCATTGCTAGATGAAAAGAGAATGAAGTTATTACATCACATACAGATATACCAGAAGAGGTTGGCTCGAGCATTCAACAAGAAGGTGCGTCCTACTAAGATAAAAAAGGGTGATTTGGTACTTAATCAGTCAAGACCGTCGACGATAGATCCGAGAGGAAAGTTCAGACCTAACTGGGAATGACCTTACATAGTGCAGAAATTAATGGGAAATGGGGCAGTGAGACTGTCAGATTTGGAAGGGAACGAGTTCACTGAGCCGATCAACGTAGACAGATTGAAGCAATATTTTGCCTGAGAAATAGAAGATTTGGCAGAAGACCTAACCCAACGGGATGGGAAACTCATTCATCCATGCATACATACACGTAACGTATTTTGCATTCTTTTTGTGTGTTTGCTTTGTGTTCACAGGTTTTCGAAGAAAACAAGAGGAAGCGACAAAGACAAGCCAATCAGAATCAGCATCAGTATCAATTGGGGATGAGTCCCGGGGGCGAGGCCGACATCGACATCAACATCAGTTTTTGGGATAAGTCCCGGGGGCGAGACCCACATCAGCATCAGTATCAATTGGGGATGAGTCCCAGGGTCGTGACCCACATTGTCAGTGGTATTGGGATGCGTCCTAGGGTCGAGGCCCCCGTTGTCGGTTGCAGTTATCGGGATGCGTCCCAGGGTCGATGGCCCCCTGCATCATCAGTTCCAGTTTTAGGGATGCGTCCCAGGGTCGTGACCCATATTTTCGGCGGTATTGGGATGCGTCCCAGGGTCGAGGCCCCCGTTATTGGTTGCAGTTATTGGGATGCGTCCCAGGATCGAGGTCCACTGCATCATCCACTAAATTCGAGGCAGCAGGCAAGACAGGTGGCAGCTGGCGAGCCAGGTAAGTAGAAATGCATTGCATAACTTTGATAGGATTGTCATTGTCACACACTGCATAAGTCCCATCAAAGTGGGGGCGACTGTAGGCACTGCATTTTTGCATATAAGTCCCTATGATGAGTCTCATTTGGAGACACTACCTTTTAAGTCGAGGAAGTCGCGGGAAACGGACGTCGGAAGGGAATCAATATTTTCGTTAGATTCTATTCGCTTGTTTAGCGTCGGGCTCGCTTGTAGATCTCGATTTTAAAATTCACCTAGCCCAAAACCCCCGCAAACCACTTGGCCTTGACCTAAAACCCCCGCAAGCCCACATACCACCATCCAAAGCCAACCACACGCCCAAGCCAAGCCCACACACGCCAAAGCCAAGCCCACACACGCCCAAGCCCATAAAACATATCCAAATTAATAAAACACATATTTAACACATGATGAAATTAAAACAAATAAAAAAAATCATATACCAAATTAAATTAAAACAAATAAACATCAAATAAACATATTCCTAATTTAGATAAATCATGTCTCCAATCAAATATAGATTTTCCTTGTAAGACACTAATTGGCCCCTTTCCTATTTAAGCAAGAGGAAACCCTAGAAATTGTCTATAAAAGAATACAATTCCAACCCTTGTGATATCTCTGATTCACACATAACACAAGCCATAAGCAACAAAGAATTCTCTTCTCCTTCCTCACTCTCAATAGCCGAAAATCACACCCCTAAAACAGCAAGCCTCCATCGAAAATCATAAAACCAAAACAGCCCTCATTGCCAAAACAAAACTGCTCCAATACAGCCCCATTGTCGTTACCAAAACTACTCACATACGGTCCCTAACCACCACCGAAATAGCAGCCATTCACAGGCCATACAACCACCCGAACAGCCCCTGAAAACACCCCCTACATCCACCAAAATCTGTACCCCAAACAGCCCTACAATGACTGAATAAACTGCACAGTTTTTTACACCCCGTAACCACCGAAAAAAGTCCCCGAAACTACACTGCATTGACTGAAAAAATAGCAGCCCAAATACCCCAAAATAGTAGCCAAAATCACCTAAAACAGTGAACAAAAATTGCACTTTAAAACTCTTAAACAACCACGCAAAATAGCAGCCTCAACCCCCTTTAAACCGCAAAAATAGTCCATTAATACACCAAAAAAGTGACCAAAAAATACAGCGAAAACAACAGTGAAACAGAGTGAAATAGTAGCCTAGCCCGACCAGTGAAAACAACGAGGAAAGATGTGAACCAGCGAACCAGAAAGTTACAGAGTGTTAGCCCTTCCGACGGCCTTGTAACGCACTTCCGAGAGTCGACATAAAAGGTTAGACCTGAGGGCACCTTTCTCATTTATTTTCATCCATCTCGTAATTATTTATTGAATTTTATTTGCATGAGTATTGTGGAATAATGTGTGTTGTGGCCCTTGAATGAATGGAAAATATGTCGTCTCTTGTGGTATATAGGATGGAAACCCAGACGTAAATTCCGTAGGTGAATTTAAATGGACGGTAGTGCGGTCTGTACTTGGGAAACAATTCCACATACCACTTGAGAAAACTGCACATGTTTCATTTTATCTTGCTTGTTTATTATCGCTTCTTACATTCCGCCATTTAATTTCCATATGTTATTTGTTAGTGTAATGATGAGATAGTGCGCATGGGCAAATCAAGTTGGATTAAAGGTCCTCCGTTTTGAGGGATAAAAAGCCTAAGGGCTACCTTTGCCACGATGTTTTGCCGCGCCGGACGAAGTACGTTTGGTTGGATGTGAGATATGTTCAACCGAAAATACAAAGTCCTATATTGTTGTCTTTATTTTTTATGCATTGTGATGTGATGCGCATTGGCTTATTATGTTGGTCTAAAGGTCCCTCCATTTTGAGGGATAAAAAGCCTAAGGGCTACCTTTACCACGATATTTCACCGGGCCTTTTATATTCCGTCTTTTACTTTATGTACATTAGTTGTTTATGTAATTGATGATATAGTACGCATGGGCTTAGTATGTTGGTCTAAAGGTTCTTTATTTGAGGTAAGAAAAGGCCAAAAGACTACCTTTACGACAATACTTTGCCGCGCCGGACAAAGTATGTTTGGTTGGATGTGAGATATGTTCAACCGAGCATACAAAGTCCTATAATGTTGTCTTTATTTTTTTTATACATTGTAATGTCATGCTCATAGGCAAATCAATTTGGGTTAAAGGTCCTCCGTTTTGAGGGATGAAAAGCCTAAGGACTACCTTTGCCACGACGTTTTGCCGCGCCGGATAAAGTTTGCTTGGTTTAATGTGAGATATGTTCAATCCAATATACGAAGTCCTATATCATTGTCTTTACTTTATATGTATTGTAATGTAATGCGCATGGGCTTATTATGTTGGTCTAAAGGTTCTATATTTGAGAGAAGAAAAGTCCAAAAGACTACCTTTATGACAGTACTTCACCGCACCTTTTATTACCTCGTTGTTTGCTTTATGTATGTCATCTCTCTGCATAATCATGCATCATATTGCAATGCGCATGGGAAAATCAAGTTGGATTAAAGGTCCTCCATTTTGAGGGATAAAAAGCCGAAGGGCTACCTTTGCCACGACGTTTTGCCGCGCCGGACAAAGTATGTTCGATTGAATCTGAAATACGTTTAATCGGACACTCGAAGTCCTATATAGATGTGGGCATATTTCACATCTCTTTTCTTTCACTTTCATTGTTATCTTTTGCATCGCATCATTGCACGTTTATTTTAATGTACAACTACCTCATTAGTTATCTCTTTACATTATGTACATAATTGCTTCTCTTTATTACGCATGATTGTGCAATTTCCATTTATTTGTGTTCCCACATGTATAAGTACAATGTGCTTATGAAATTATATGTTTGCCATTATTCTGATTCACTTTTATGCGTGTTTGTACAATTACCATTTCCTTGCGTTTCCATATCCATGAATATGGTGTGCTTATGAAGTTGTATGTTTGTCGTATTTCAATTTACCTTTATGCATGCAAATTTGGACATAGGTTATATGAAAATAAGTTGTATGCAAATTCAGACATAGGTTATATGCAAACTTAGATATGAGCCTTGTACTTATGCATGTGAGCTTAGAAATAGAATACCATTGGGAATGTATGTTGCTAGATTCGATTAAATTATTGCACAAATCACATCATTACAAGTGGCATAAGTAAGGGACCATTCCGAACCCAATGGTTTGAGGTCTTCCCTTGCGAGGGGTGAGTGTGGCCTTAAATCTTTGTCCCGGTTCACACCGGGTGGCGACTCCATATTATTTCTCCGGTTTAGTCCCCCGCGGGCTATCCTGTACTCCCAACTAGGCCGCGAGCCTAGAACAGCGTCGTCCAACTTCTGTGTCCTACAATGTCATGTTTGTGAGAGACCTTTCATGGTCTGACCGCTTGATGTTCGTTGGGTGTGGACTGATGCACTCGTTAATCGGTGTGTATCAAGATAGGATATTTCGGCTTGTATATGTATCATAAGGGGTTTAGGTATCCACATTTATAAGTCACAATTCTTAAGACTTTGGTCAAAGCCGATCACCTATGGTTGATCACATATACATAAGAAATTGTGTTCTGAATAGTTATAAATAATCGTGGACATGTCAACAATATGAGATGTGCTTCGTGGAAACTTGATGGTATAATTTATGTTTCCTAAGTACAACTTGGATAGCCTATGATGAAATGATTGTTAGATATATGTGATGACCTCAACTTGTATAATTAAGAAAGATCGTTCGTGTTCTTCGTAATTTTGGAGGTAGTTGAATTGTGTACATATGAGTTAGGCCCATCTGACGAACGTGTCTAAACTTAGAGAGTCTCATAATATGAAGTGTAATCGTTGAGCACTTGGGTAGCCAATTATGTTTGATAATAAATAATATTTAATATTATAATTATTAATCAAAATAATTAAGTGTTATTGGATAACATTGATTATTCACTAGACCAATTAAGATTAATTAGATTAATCCAAATTTATTTAATGATTAAATAAATAATTGTTGGACAATTATGACCCATAGCATAACTATTTGTACAGATCATGGTGTTGTTGTACAAATTAACTATGTGACAAAGTAAATTGCCATTTTATCATTTGTAATTGGATTACCTAGATGTATAAATGATAAAAGGTCCATATGATTAGTTCCGGATTGAGATGATATGAGACAGTATCAATCCACAAAGGTTTAATCATTAAACATCCCTAGTCAGAGTATTATCGAGATTGGACATCGATAATGCGTAAAAGACTAGTATTACACTTGTGCGCGTTGTGGGAGCATAACGACATAGTTCTCATATATTTGGGTATAGGATACTCATGCAAGTGTAATATGAGGTTTTGTTTACCGATGGTACGGGAACAGCTTCGCTCTGGATAGACCCCTTGGAATTCAATTGGTAGTATGACTATGTGTCTATGGAAGTCCGAATCAGGGTAGGTGTATTTGGTCTTAACCTGAGACTTGCACCGCTAATACTTGCGACAATCAATATACTTTGGTTTTGGTCGTCCAGGGATTTAACAGGTTCTGTGTACACCTCTTCTGGATATATTGAGAATCGTAGTGTATTGGGTGTGATGTAAAGATGGAAGTATCACTCCAGTCATAATGGAGATGATGATCACGTAGGATACGGAACTGGTGCTCTTTTATGCTGCAGCTATCGGAATAATATGACTAGGTCATGATTATCCGATTATAGAGACTAGTTACCAGAGATCTGATATGTGCTTCGTACGGGGCAGACACAATTCCAGCCCCAGGCCTAGCACGTGACATCCGATACTGGATCGAAATACGCAATACTACGCATACTACGCCTGATAAAGATCACATATTCATATAAGAATATTTCTGGAGAATTGGGTAGACACGGTGCTTTGCTAGAAGCCAATCATGTCTTATAAATCGGTAAAAACGTAGTACTAGGTACGTACGTGTTCGGATAGTCCGACGACCGGATTTACTGCCAACATATCCGGGGATCTCATGGGTCGCTTCCCGAAGATTCACCGATGACGTATGACTCGCACTTTATTAATCTGGGATTAATTATAAGAGAGAGAAAATTAATCTAGGATTAATTACGGAGATATTTTATCTGGGATAAAATATTACTTAAAAAGAGAGAACGATTAATTTGGAATTAATCGATAGAATAATATATTCGATATATTATATGAAATTAGATTTCGACGCGGAATTAAAATTAGATTTTAATTCGGGCGAACGAGTTAATTTAGAATTAATTCGTTAGCAATGTGAATAGTAATTTTACTAGGCACAATTATTTTATTAAATTTGATTTAATTACGTCGCAACGGAAAATTCGTTAATTCGGAATTAGCGAACCCGAGCCCGGGAGTGTTTGCGGGCCCACTCGCATTTCGAATCAAGTGGAGCCCACAAGTCACATCAAGCATCACATCACTAGTCAACTTTATCAGTTTATTGTGATGGAAGTTGTTGGTTGATGGTTGAGTGTGCAACACACTTATGTGATGGCTTGAAAGACATTTACCATTTCTTTTATTATTTTGGTATTTGACTTTCATTTTGTGTATTAGGTACACAACACACAAACACATTACTTATCTCTTTTCCTCTCCTCACATTCGGCCAAGGGGCCATCTTTCTTCTCTCTCAATTTTCCAACAAAGCCGAGAGTTGGATGAAGAACAAGGGAATTTTGTGGCAAAATTTCCAAGTGCTAGCACACATTCGGAGTCTTACGAAGGTGATAGGGAAACCCACCCATGGGCATGGAATGCACACCCAAGCTTGGAGCTTGGCCGATCATATGGAGCATAAAAAGGGGAGCAAAGCCGTGAGCCATAATGGAGGAAAAGCTTGAAGATTTTTGTTGTTCCTAACATCGCAAAAGCCGATCTTTGTAAGTATGATTCCGCCATACTTCTTTTGAGTATTCACACATGTTTCATTGCTTGAATTGATCTTGGGACTTATCTAGAAACCCAACAATAATCACATAACGGAATTATTATAATTTCATAAATATCTCTACAATTGGATGATATTTTGGTAATTATAAAATATGTAATAATTTGTGTATTTAACTTGATTTAATTTGATTAATCAAGTAGTTAGACAAATTAGATAAAACACACTAAAAAATTGATTAAAACTTTTATTAATTAAAAATTCAAAGGTTAATCATAAAAGATAAGTTTAGATATTTTTGATAAGTAAGTCTTAATCTAACGAAAATAATTGTGAGAGAAACTTTGAAAGTTATCTACAATTTCAACTTTGAAGATTTGATCTTTCATCCAAGCTTGCTAAGTAAGTTTTGATGTTCTTTAATAAGCTACGTTTTCATTAATGATTTAATATCATTAATGAAACATATGATGATGTTTGATGCATAATAACATAGCTTAAAGTTGAAATAATGTTAAAGATTTGTGTATACATGCTTAAGAAGCATTAAAATACAATTTGGTTGTGATTGTGTCAAGTTTTTTTTTATGCTAGACATATAATACAAAATTTGGATTTAGAACTCAAAATAAATAGTTTAGAACCATGCCTATAATGAACACTAAACAGTGTACATTTATTAAAAAGAAAATTAATCATTTTACACTTGTAGTTTAATTAATCCCCTTAATTTAACACATTTGTGAAATAATAATTAAATTTATGTTTTATATATTTTTATTGTGATTTTTATTTCTTATGTAGGTGAAATAATATTTTGGATGCATAACTATAAAAATATACGTGATATTTGGATTTTGGAGGCTTAAAACTTAAAAGGGCGTTCTAACAGTGTAGAATTTTAGAAATTCCAACTTTACGTAATTTTCATATTTTGTCCATAACTTTTTACTCCGATATCGGATTGAGGCCATTTAAGTTCCCGATGAAATAATACTCAAATATCTACAACGTTACTCTTTACAAGATTTTCTAGTTCTAATATTTTCAAGGTCGAAATTGGTGAAGAAGCCAATGTGTGTTGCATGTAATTTTAATTATTAGAAAATAAAGTAAATTAAAAAATAAACACTTTAGGTGGATTGTGACAAATGATTAACAAAAATTAAAAAATAATCAAAAAAGGAAAAATAAAAATAAATTAGTAAAAGTTTATTGTTTGTATTTGATTTGGAAAGTCATAATTAATAATTGAGAGATGAGCACTTCTACTATAAATAGAGGTGCTCACCTCTCATTTTCTTCATGCTTCTTTCATTCTCTCTCTTGAAGAATTTGGAAAAAGTATCTTGTGTGTTTTTTTTCTTATAATTTTTTTCAATAATAAAATTATGTGTGTTTTTATTCAAAGCATGAGTAGCTAATTCCATTCTGCCAGGGTAAAAGGTGAAACTTTAAATATGAAGAATATAAATTAATCTTACTTATATTATAATATATGAATTGTAATCTGAAAATTAATATTTAATCTTCTTTTATATTTAAGGGTGTCTTGATTCGCTGTAAACAGAAAACTCAATTAAAATGAAGTTTGTATTTTGCCAAAGAATTTCTTGAGCCATCCTCATCTATAAACTCTTCCATAATTTTTTGTAAGAACCTAATTCTAGAAATTGAGATAGCTGAGGGAGAAATTCAATTGAGATCTGAATTGTCAAGAATCAAAAGACGTTTTTAGGATCTAATCATTAAATTTTTCCTCTTATTATTTATCTTTATTTTCTTTTTCACTTGTTTATTTTATTTATTCTTTTTGTAAGTATTGCATTTGCATATTTAAATTTTAGCATATAGTCTGCATTTAAGTTGCATGAGACATTGGTCTCGATCATCTAGAGGTAGATTAAATAGACAGTCTTCATCACCTTCACTGTCAGTTAAAATGGCCGAGAACCAAAATGAAAACCCACATGGCCAAGATGAAAATCCAGTTGATCAGGTAGAACGTAAGTCTCAGTATGGCGATCTTAATCATCCTAAGACACTTAGAGAATTCATGAATCATACTAGGATAAGATCACCATCTTGCATTGCTTTCCCCTATATGCATCACGTTTCAATTTTAAACCAGGTGTCATCCAACTTTTACCCATATTCCACGGTCTTGAATTAGAAAATACTTATCAGCACTTGAGGGAATTCGAAGAGGTATGAAATACTTGCACATACTAAAATTGCCGTAGAATTTAATTCGACTCAAGTTTTTTCCATTTTCTTTAAGGGATAAAGCTAAAATTTGGCTGCAGAACCTTATGTCAGGATCCATCAGAACATGGGATGATTTGCAAGAGCAATTTCTGAAAAAATTCATTCCCCCTCACAGGACAAACTCCTTTAAGAGGTGAATCACAGCTTTCACACAAGAGTCGGGGGAAACACTTTATTAATATTGTGAGAGATTTAAAGAGATGTTGAATGTTTGTCCACATCACGGGTTTGAAACATGGAGGCCAATTTCCTACTTTAATGAGGGTTTAACACCCCCAAGGTAGACAAGTAGTGAAATTGATGTGTAATAGTGAGTTTATTGATAAAAACCCCGAAGATGCACTAGATTATCTTGAACACATAGCAAAGAATGCACAACAATGAGACACAATTGGCACTTATGAGTTGTCTGTAAAACCACAGTCATCTGGTAAAGGTATGTTTAACCTTAAGGAAGACTATGACCTTTCTGCTAAATATGCATCTCTAGCTAAAAAAAGTCGAGGCATTAGAAATGAGGAAAAATGATAATGTCAAATCAGTTCAAGAAGTCACATGTCATATCTATAATTTAAATGAACATGTCACACAAGTTTGTCCAACATTTCCATCCCTGCAAGAACGTCTCAATGATCAAGTCAGTTTTATAAATTCCTTCAAGAGACCAAATCTAAATCCATACTCAATTTGTTTTTACAATTCTAGTTGGAGAAACCATCTAAACTTCAATTAGAGGAATGACAACCAATCACAATCATCACAACAACCTCCCCAGGTACACCAGAATTTCCAAAATTCTCATAATTATGCACCATATGCCCTACCGCCTAGGAAAATCCTTGAGGAACCTTGCATGCATTCAGTGAAAACATGAAGTCATCAATAACCAAAATGTACAAACATTAATTGATTTGAAAGTTACTTCTGCCAAAATCACATCAGTATTAACCATTAATGAGAAATTAAAGTTTCATGCATAACCACAGCCAAACCCCAAGAGTCATCAAAACCCCCACGAGGACAGCTCTGGTAGTCAACACATAGTCCAAGTCAAATCTGTTATTACTCTTCACAGTGGTAAGTTCATCCACATAACTATTCTTGAACCTCATGAAATTGAAAATAAATCATATTCAGAGGGTAAATAATGGGTTGATGAACCAACCTCTATTTCCTCAAGCATTAAGAATAAGGAAATTGAACCATTCCCCAGAGAGATATGAAATATTCAAACAAGTGAAGGTCAATAATACTTTGTTAGATGCCATCAAACATATACCATCTTATGCCAAATTTCTGAAAGACTTATGCACCATTAAAAGAAGACATCAGGTAAGAAAGAAAGTTTTTCTAGTCGAACAGGTAAGTTCCATTCTCTCAGCCGATAATGCATTGAAATATAAAGACCCTGGTTGTCTAATTATTTCATGTATTATTGGAAAATCATAAAATTGAACATGCATTGCTTGAACTTGGAGTTAGTGTTATTTTGCTTCCATTTTCGGTTTACCAACAACTTAATACTGGCGTGTTAAAACCAACTTCAACTACTCTTTTGCTTGACAATAGATCAGTCAAGGTACCGAAAGGAATTATGAAAAATGTGTTATTACAAGTCGATAAATTCATATATCATGTGGATTTTAATGTCTTAGAAACACAACCTGTAGCTATACTTGACCACCGATTCAGTTCGGTTCAGTTCCAAATCGGAATCGAACCGTCCGGTTCCCAGTTCCACAATAATGTGGAATCGGGAACCGGAACCGAACCGAACGGTTCTGGTTTGGTTCATGTTCCATTTATTTATTTTAAAATAATTTTACAAAATAAAAATTAAATTTTACAAAATTTTTTAATAAGATATTATTATCAAATAAATATAATAAAAAAATTTATTTATTTAATTTTATTATATTAAATTAAAAACTTATTATATTTTTTATTTATTTATTAAATTTTATTGAATTTTAAAAAAAAATATTTATTTGAACTGGAACCAAACGGTTCCAACGGTTCGGCTAGGGTTGGAACCCTAACATAACCGTACGGAGTCGATTCCAGTTCCGATTCCCAAACTGAAACCAAAAGGAACCAGAACCAGACAGTTCCTTTTGGTCTGTTCCGGTTCGATTTTAGTTCCGAACTGGAACCGTGGCCGGGTCTACCTAGAGTAGATAGTTACAAGCCAATTCATGTAATACTTCATCGTGTATTTTAGCAACAACTAATGCTTTAATTAATTACAGGAATGGAACCATGAATTTGTCCTTTGGTAATATGACATTGGAGGTTAATGTTTTTAACATGTTTAAGTAACCATAGGATAAGGACTGTGAAAATGAGTACATTGCACTAATTGAAGCAATTTTGAAATATCATATTCATGGGAATGAATCTGACCCAATGAAAATTTGTATAGCTAATTTTCTTGAATCAAGTACGCAATTATATTCGGATACTCATAATGATTTTTTACTTCATTCTACACAGGTACTGGAAGACGATGGAGAGAAGAAAATTTTGAGGAACAATGAACACTTGAAAATAAGAAAAATGAAGAAGCACCCAAATTAGAATTAAAGACTTTCCCAGATGACTAAAATATAATTTTCTTGGAGATGAACAAACTTACCTGTGGTAATTTCTTCCTCTCTTACAAGCGATCAAGAAGGTAAGTTATTTGTTTTGAAAGAACATAAACAATGAATTGAATGGACTTTAAAAGATATAAAATACATTAATGTTTTAAAATTCACATGCAAAATACATTTAAAATATAATGTCAGGACACATCGACCACCTAAAAAAAGGTTAAACCCTTACATGAAAAATATTGTTAAAACAAGAGTCTTAATTTTATTGATTCATTCATCTCTTACATACCTGTGGATGCTGGTTTTCACCCGAGGTCCACAATCAAGAATTTGTAGGTTGGGGGCACTAACGATCCTGCAAAACAAATGTAGAGTGAGCGTGGAGGTTACTGCCCACCGGTGTGGTGGGTGCCGTGGGCACTCCGACCCTCAAGTCAGTGATGAAGACGAGCTGTAAGTAATGGAAGAGCAAGGCTAAAGACTACCTTGATCCCCGTGGATTCCGTGAGGGCGATGGATCGGAGGTTCTGAGGGCTCTGGTGAGAATGATTAAGCTTTGGGTTGTAATACTTTTTATCCCCCATTCTCTTCTAGATCTCGGTTCTTTTTATAGGCTATTTGAGGTGAGATTCATGAATGCGTTAATTGACATACGTTTTGTGTGTTGGTAACGGTCGTGTCATGAAGGAGTATTATGGGCAGTCATGAAGACTGAAAACGGCTGGGTTATGAGGGGTATTTATGAGTCTAAGCGTTTCGTGGGCTGGCGTATGGTGTTTCTCCGAGCCTGGGCCTGCACAATGTCTTTGGGTTCAGTTAGGGGGTTTCGGGGGTGCATTTAGCAGTGGGCCTGAGGCGAAAAGTTGAAATTAACCTTGGACCAAATTTGGCCCATACAATTTGTCCCCTACTTTCTAAGCCAATGAGTCCTTGGCTTGGAGAGTATTTGACGCGCGTGTCGAGACCATAGGATGAAGGTGTACCTGAGCGTCGATGATGCATATTGATTGAACCAAAGAAATGTCAAGTTATGAAATTGACTCTACATGATCCATCATGGATGTGTCCAGTCGAATGAGCTAGATGAAGGTCATTATCATGAACTTGACTCTACAAGAGCCATTGGGGAAGTACCTAGTCGACTGAACCAGATGAAAATTAGGATATATGCCATACGACATGTGTAATATATATCTATAACTTGACTCGACATGAGTCCATGGGGGATCTCCCCGGTCTACTGAACCAGATGAAGGTTCATGAGTTATTTCACACGACATTGTCGTATAGACTGTAGGAAGTTCATGTCTTCATTTGACTCGACATGAGTCTATGTGGGATGTCCCCAATCGACTGAACCAGATGAAGGTTCATGAGTTATTTCACACGACATTGTCGTATGGACTGTAGGAAGTCTATGTCTTCATTTGATTCGACATGAGTCCATGGGGGATGTCCCCGGTCGACTGAACCAGATGAAGGTTCAGGAGTCGTTTCACACGACATTGTCGTATGGACTATAGGAAGTCTATGTCTTCATTTGACTCGACATGAGTCCATGGGGGATCTCCCTAGTCGACTGAACCAGATGAAGGTTCAAGAGTTATTTCACATGACATTGTGGTATGGACTGTAGGAAGTCCATATCTTCATTTGACTCGACATGAGTCCATGGGGGATGTCCCCGGTCGATTGAACCAGATGAAGGTTCAGGAGTTGTTTCACACTATATTGTCGTATGGACTGTAGGAAGTCTATGTCTTCATTTGACTCGACATGAGTCCATGGGGGATGTCCCCGGTCGACTGAACCAGATGAAGGTTCATGAGTTATTTCACACGACATTATCATATGGACTGTAGGAAGTCCATGTCTTCATTTGACTCGACATGAGTCCAATGAGGATGTCCTCAGTCGACTGAACCAGATGAAGGTCATGATAATCCCCATACTACGGGGTCGAAGAACCATGAGAGTCTTCAATGCCTTTTGGACCAGATGAAGGTCTATGAAAGTCTTCACTCTACATACCTGATGAAGGTCCAAGAGTCTTTCCTTATCATACTACTAGACCTGATGAAGGTCATCACACATTCTCCTAATGAGGGTCCATGTGACTACGGTCGTATGGACCTGTCGAATGGACTTGATAAAAGTCCAAGAAGGTCATCACTTCTCACTCTACTAGACCTGAAGAAGGTCAATGAGGGTTCTCATTCCTCATTCTACAAGACCTAACAAAGGTCAATGAGGGTATAATTCCTCATTCTACAAGACCTGACAAAAGTAAATGAGGGTATAATTCCTCATTCTACAGGACTTGTAGCCTGAGACCATGTCATCTGAACACCATGAGACTACGGTCGAATGAACCTGATGAAGGTCCATGAGGGTTCTCATTCCTCATTCTACAAGACCTGACAAAGTTCTATGAGGATATAATTCCTCATTCTACAAGACCTGACAAAAGTCAATGAGGGTATAATTCCTCATTCTACAGGACTTGTAGTCTGAGACCATGTCGTCTGAACACCATGAGACTACGGTCGAATGAACCTGATGAAGGTCCATGAGGGTTCTCATTCCTCATTCTACAAGACCTGACAAAGGTCTATGAGGATATAATTCCTCATTCTACAAGACCTGACAAAAGTCAATGAGGGTATAATTCCTCATTCTACAGGACTTGTCGTCTGAGACCATGTCGTCTGAAGACCATGAGACTACGATCGAATGAACCTGATGAAGGTCCATGAGGGTTCTCATTCCTCATTTTACAAGACCTGACAAAGGTCTACGAGGATATAATTCCTCATTCTACAGGACTTGTCAAAAGTCAATGAGGGTATAATTCCTCATTCTACAGGACTTATAGTCTGAGACCATGTCGTCTGAAGACCATGAGACTACGATCGAATGAACCTGATGAAGGTTCATGAGGGATCTCATTCCTCATTCTATAAGATATGACAGATGCCAATGGGGGTCTTCATTCCTCATTCTACAATCCTCACTTTACAAGACCTGATAAAGGTTAGTGAGAGTTTTCATTCCTCATTCTACAAGACCATATATGTAGTTTCGAATGAGATCTTTAACGAGCGCCAAGCTTCACATGGTAGTGTCGACTGAGATCCTTAACAAGTGTCAAGCTTCACACGTGTAGTGTCGAATGAGATCCTTAACCAGTGCCAAGCTTCACACGTGTAGTGTCGAATGAGATTCTTAACAAGTGCCAAGCTTCACATGTGTAGTGTCGAATGAGATCCTTGCCAAGTGCCAAGCTTCACGCGTGTAGTGTCGAATGAGATTCTTAACAAGTGCCAAGCTTCACATGTGTAGTGTCGAATGAGATCTTTGCCAAGCTTCACACATGTAGTGTCGAATGAGATCCTTAACAAGTGCCAAGCTTCACATGTGTAGTGTCGAATGAGATCATTAACAAGTGCCAAGCTTCACACGTGTAGTGTCGAATGAGATCCTTAACAAGTGCCAAGCTTCACATGTGTAGTGTCGAATGGGATATATTCCTCATGCTGTGTCTCTATACATGTAGTGTTGAGTGGGATATCCTTGCCAAGTCTGGTAATGTCGACTGGGATATTATCACCACATACATGTAGTGTTGAGTGGGATATCTTAATACAATTCTCCATACATATAGTGTCGAGTGGGATACTCAACAAGTGTCAAGCCACATATTGTATTGTCGACTGAGACACCAATAACAATTACCAAGCTATATGTTGTAATGTCGACTGGGACATCCATAATAATTACCAAACTATATGTTGTAATGTCGATTGGGACACCCATAATAAGTCCCAAACTATAAATTGTAATGTCAACTATAAAAAGTGCAAGCCATACTTGATAATGTCGACTAGGACATCTTCCTCATGCCAAGTATATCTCTTCATCATATGGGGTGAATGGTAGGAAAAATGGTTCCATTGAAGGGACGCGCCTTGTTCCTGATGAGGGTCCATGAGACTGTTGAATGAAGTCTAGAGTCGATGGCAATCCATTCATGTAATGTGAAGAATATAATTATCTTCTCATGTCGCCAGAAAGAGACGACTATATAACCATGTAGTATGGAGTTGAAGGTAATCCATGCATGTCATATGGAGGAGATGAAAATCCTTTCAGTCGTCTGAATGTGGTGAGTCCTTCAATGTAGTATAGAAATGATAACAATTCTTCTATGTAGCCAGATGGCCCTCCACCTTATCGTATGGAGAATATGATAATCTTTCCATGTAGTTTGGAGTGGATGACATTACTAGAGAATACTTCTTAGTCGGTGGGTATGCTGAAAGAATATGAGGGTATTCTCATGTCGAATGGAAGAAGTATATCGATTGGGTCTGATGATTTTTTATGTGGTCGATTGGAGCAAATGGGTTTCTCCCTAAGTTGTAGTTTTGTGAAGGTCATTTTCTTTTAAAGTTACCAATGAATACTTGTTTGGGAAGTTATGATGTCCCCAAAGCAACAATAGGTGGCTTCTGGCTCTTTTTTTGTCTAATTACATCAGGTGATATCTTATTGAGAAGTATTACTAGCACATCATTTATTATGTCGCTTGGGAGGATTCAAACTTCTTTCATTGTCATGGTTGGTGGAGCTTCTTCTCTTATTGTTCCTCTTATCTTCCTCCCACCTAATCTCAATGTGGGCTTGAGTCATGGCTTGATCCATAGTGTAGCATTGAAATTTAGTGAGCTTTTTGTAGAGTTTACTTTTGAAAGTAATCCATTTCTAAATGCTTCCACTGCAGTAGGCTGATAGAGATCTGGGATTATTATACTCTCTTTATTAAAGCGAGCCATGTAGTTTCGCAAGGACTCCCCTCTCTGTTGTTGGATGGCATTAAGGTCATTAGTGGTCTTCTCAAGCTTGCAAGAACTTGCGAAATGCTCCACAAATCTGTCTGCTAGTTGTTGGTAAAACTCAATGGATCTGTATGGGAGATTGATAAACCAGGTGAGGGCAGACCAGCTAATGTTTCTCCAAATCCTCTGCACATACCAGCTTCCCATTGATGAGGAGCCAGACCCGTTGATAACATCTTATATTTGTAATGGACAACATGGTCATCTGGGTCAGTTGATCCATCATACATCTTCATATCTAGCGGACTGAACTTCCTTGGTAGCTCAATGGAAGTGATGGTCTCCAAAAATGGTATATCTAAGATTGTGCCAGCTCGGCCTTTTCTCACTGATAGTCTGACACTAGGTAGGCTAGAGAGAATTGCATCTTTGAACTCTTTCATTTCCTTACGCATGGTGGAGGCAACTTGCCGTGCTTGGTCGGTTAGGGAGATATGTCGACTTCTTTCTTGATTTTGTAGATGGTTGTCCAATGGCGGATTCTCGCTTGCCACATTATTGAATGCCCCCAGGAGATTGGTGGGGATTGTAGGATTGATGGGATGGTCTGGAGAATCAGGTTGTTAGGAGGTTATATTGGAGCTTCGCATGGCTTGACTCTCTTCTTCTAAGGCGCGTAATCGTTCTTGGAGTATGATCAGATGCGTAGTCATAGGATATGGTGTCTCCTCACTGCTAGAAGCCATGGTTGGCTGTGTTTTAGGAACCGTAGACTGAGAGATCTTTGTCTGCTATGAATCTCTAAGGCCCCACGGTGGGCGCCAAATTATGGATGCTGGTTTTCGCCCGAGGTCCACAATCGAGAATTTATAGGTTGGGGGCACTAACGATCCTGCAAAACAAATGTAGAGTGAGCATGGAGGTTACTGTCCACCGGTGTGGTGGGTGCCGTGGGCACTCTGACGCTCAAGTCAGTGATGAAGACGAGCTGTAAGTAATGGAAGAGCAAGGCTAAAGACTACATTGATCCCCGTGGATTGCCGTGAGGGCGATGGATCGGAGGTTCTGAGGGCTCTAGTGAGAATGATTAAGCTTTGGGTTGTAATACTTTTTGTCCCCCCTTCTCTTCTAGATCTCGGTTCTTTTTATAGGCTATTTGAGGTGAGATTCATGAATGCGTTAATTGACATACGTTTTGTGTGTTGGTAACGGTCGTGTCATGAAGGAGTATTATGGGCAGTCATGAAGACTGAAAACGGCTGGGTTATGAGGGGTATTTATGAGTCTAAGCGTTTCATGGGCTGGCGTATGGTGTTTTTCTCCGATCCTGGGCCTGCACAATGTCTTTGGGTTCGGTTAGGGGGTTTCAGGGGTGCATTTAGCAGTAGGCCTGAGGCGAAAGGTCGAAATTAACCTTGAACCAAATTTGGCCCGTACAGTTTGTTTGTGGATGCTGGTTTTCGCCCGAGGTCCAAATCGAGAATTTGTAGGTTTGGGGCACTAACGATCCTGCAAAACAAATGTAGAGTAAGCGTGGAGGTTACTGCCTACCGGTGTGGTGGGTGCCGTGGGCACTCCGACGCTCAAGTTAGTGATGAAGACGAGCTGTAAGTAATGGAAAAGCAAGGCTAAAGACTACCTTGATCCCCGTGGATTTCCACGGGGGCGATGGATCGGAGGTTCTGAGGGCTCTGGTGAGAATGATTAAGCTTTGGGTTGTAATACTTTTTGTCCCCCCTTCTCTTCTGGATCTCGGTTCTTTTTATAGGCTATTTGAGGTGAGATTCATGAATGCGTTAATTGACATACGTTTTGTGTGTTGGTAATGGTCGTGTTATGAATGAGTATTATGGGCAGTCATGAAGACTGAAAACGGCTGGGTTATGAGGGGTATTTATGAGTCTAAGCGTTTCGTGGGCTGGCGTATGGTGTTTCTCCGAGCCTGGGCCTGTACAATGTCTTTGGGTTCGATTAGGGGGTTTCGGGGGTGCATTTAGCAGTGGGCCTGAGGCGAAAGGTCGAAATTAACCTTGGACCAAATTTGGCTCGTACAATACCTAGTTTAGAGAAAAATATCTATGCTAAGAAATGAATAGCTAAACAATTAGGTGTTTGTTATAAATGTGCACGTTGGACGTGCAACACTCTTGGTCGTTCTTTAGGAATGATGGCTAATAATCGCGAAGAAAAAATTCAACCCATTAGAGATGGCTTGAGTAAGGAGTCATTAGATAAAATATCATTGACTATTGAGACATATCCAAGTGGATTTGATAAACTTATTCGCAATTTACATACATAATTTCAAAAATAAAAACACAACATAAGAATAAAAAATTATCTAGTCAACTATCCCCTAAGGAATATCTGAATATAATTGTGTACTTGATTCAAAAAAAATTAGCTGCATAAATTTTCATATGATCAGATAAACTCCCATGAATATATTCCTCCACAATTAGTTCAATTAGTTCCATGCTTTCGTTTTCACTATCCCCATCGTATGGTTATTTGCACATGTTGAAAACATTAAGCTTCAACGTCAACCAAAGGACAAATTCATGATTTCATTCCTACAATTTATTAAGGCATTAGCTATTGCTAAAAATGGACGATCAAGTATTATATGAATTAGTTTGTGATTGTCTGCTACAGGTTGTGTTTTCAATACAATAAAATCCACATGATATATGAATTTATCGACTTGTAATAACACATATTCCACAATTCCTTTCGGTACCTTGATTGATCTATCAGTAAGTAAAAGAGTAGTTGAAGTTGGTTTTAACTAGCCAATATTAAGTTGTTGGTAAACCAAAAATGGAAATAAATTAACACTAGTGTGGGAACACAGGACCTGGGCGACGCCGTTCCTAGGCTCGCGGCCTAGGTGGGAAGGATTACATAACATGGAGTCGCCACCCGGTGTGAACCGGGACAAAGATTTAAGGCCGCACTCACCCCTCGCAAGGGAAGACCTCAAACCGTTGGGTTCGGAATGGTCCCTTACTTATGTCACTTGTAATAAAAAGGATTCATGTAATAATTTAACTAAGCTTAAGTAACACTTATTTCCAATAGTATCATGCTTCTAAATTCATATGCATACATCAACAAGTTCATCACAACATGCAACATCACATGGCAATCTCATGAACATATTTCAATCCTATGATATGGGAAACTAAGAACAACATAATCATGCTTGAGTATTATCTCATGAACCTATTAACCAAATAACATGCTAACAGCCTAATCATGCTTGAATACAAATAATACAGTTGGCTATATAACACAAGAAAGATCAACCAAGAGGCAATTATGCATGAATATGATAAGACAGACTCAGTTCAGTGTGTGCGCGTTCGTGTAGCGTTCGTAAACACGTTCGAACGGAAATGAGACAGAATGCTCGCGTTCGAGTAGCGTTCGTAAACGCGTTCGAACGGAAATGGAACAGAATGTTCACGTTCGTATGGCGTTTGTTAATTCGTTCGAACGGAAATGAAACAGAATGCTCACGTTCGTATGGCGTTTGTTAACGCGTTCGAACGGAAATGAGACCTGATGCATGATAAGGCGAAATGTATGCGCGTTCGAATTGCGTTCGTGAACGCGTTCGAACGGACACGGACCTGATGCATGAAATGGGCAAAAATGCATAAACATCAAAATAAAGAGGGGCGCGGCGAAGTACTGCCGTAAAGGTGGCCTTATGGGGGCTCTTGATCTCTCAAAGAGATGACCTTTAGACCAACATACTAAGCCCATGCCCGTCACATCACATCATGCATACAAACACAAAGACAATCATACTATCCTAAGTATGTCCGATTGAACGTGTCTTGCATCCAACCGAACACACATCAACCGGCGCGGCAAAGCATCGTGGTAAAGGGCTTTAACCCCTCCCCATAGGGGATCTCACATCGCACTTACTAAGCCCATGCGCTCGATTGAGTCATGCATAAATAAGCAACATGCAGAATTTAAATGACAAAAATAAATACATAAAAGCAACACAAAACAAGAGAATGTGCCGTTTACTCAAGTGGTACGTGGAGTTGTGTCCCATGTACAGACCGCACTACCGTCCATTCGGATTCGGCTACGGAATTTACGTCTGGGTTTCCATCCTATATACCACAAGAGACGACACTCTTCCATTTCATTCGAGCCACAACATGCTTCCATAAACGACTCTCATGCGAATAGAATGCAATAATAATAATAATAAAACGAATGTAAACTAATGAAAAGGTACCCTCAGGTCTAACCTTTTAAATCATCTCTCGGATGTACGATACACGATCGTCGAAAGGGGGGATGCTCCGCAACTCTCCTGGTTCACTGGTTCACTGTTCTCGTTCGTTATCTTTTGCTATTATTTCCTTGTGGTTTCGCTGCCTTTTCCTCTTTATCTTTTGCTTATTGTTTCCTTGGGTGTGTTCCTCCTGTAATTTTTATGTGTGTTGTGTATGAGTTAGGGACTAGGGGACTAGGGGACCAACTAAGGACTAATGTTGAGAAGGTTGGTGAAGGGTTCTTTTTATAGGCAAAGGGTTGGGCTTGACAAGGAAAGGAATTTGATTAGGTTTGGTTAAGGGAAGTCCAAGGATTTGATTTGGTTTGGTTAAGGGAAGTCAAAGATTGAGGGGGGACAAATCTTGGCTAGATAGGGAAGGTTGAATATTTGATTGGCTTGGATTAGGAATACAATATTTTAAGTTGGGAATAATCTTATTAGATTGGGAATATAATTGGTTGATTGATTTTAATTAGGCATGATTATATTTTGATTTAGTGTGTGATTTGTTTAATTTAGGCATGATTTTAGTTTAAGTTGGTAATTGTTTATTTTATGTTTGGTATATGTTTTATTTAATCATTTAATTAATTTAGTTATTATATTATTTAGTTAATGTTTTAATTAATATTTATTTATTTAAGTTGGGATGTGTTTTATGGGCTTTGGGGGCTAATGGGATGGATGTGAGGCTAGCAGCAAAACCAGAATTACCGACACCGTTCGAACGCTTCCTCGAACGCGGCATGAACGCCCGCAATCCGTTTGACGTTCGAACGTAAACACGAACGTAGCACGAACGAAAACAGTGAACCTTGTTTATTCTGAATTTCCCCTTCCGATGTCCGTTTCCCGTGACCTCCGTGACTTAAAAGGTAGTGTCTCCAAAATGAGACTCATCATAGGGTTTTATACGTAAAAATGCAGTGCCTACAATCGCCCCCACTTTGATGGGACTTGTGTAATGTGCAACAGTGACAATCCTATCAAAGTTATGCAATGCATTTCTACTTACCTGGCTCGCCAGCTGCCACCTGACTTACCATGTGTCGAGTTGAGTTGATTTGGTGGTGAGGTGCTGCGACCCCTGGTTCATTCCCGAAGTGAGCTGAGGGTCTTGTTCCCATTTTGAGCTGAGGGTCTTGTTCCCTGAATTGTTCAGTGGTGGGTTTTGTTCCCGTGGGTCTTGTTCCCATTTTGAGCTGAGGGTCTTGTTCCCTGAATTGTTGAGTGGTGGGTTTTGTTCCCGTGGGTCTTGTTCCCATTTTGAGCTGAGGGTCTTGTTCCCTGAATTGTTGAGTGATGGGTTTTTTTCCCGTGGGTCTTGTTCCCATTTTGAGCTGAGGGTTTTGTTCCCTGAATTGTTGAGTGTTGGGTTTTGTTCCCGTGGGTCTTGTTCCCATTTTGAGCTGAGGGTCTTGTTCCCTGAGTGTTGGGTTTTGTTCCCGTGGGTTTTGTTCCCATTTTGAGCTGAGGGTCTTGTTCCCTGAATTGTGTTGATATGAGGCTTTATTCCCGAACTGTACTGACATGAGGCTTTCTTCCCCTTGAGCTTTGTTCTCAAACTTATACTGATATGAGGCTTTATTCCCCTGGGCTTTATTCCCGAACTGTACTGACATGAGGCTTTCTTCCCCTTGAGCTTTGTTCTCAAACTTATACTGATATGAGGCTTTATTCCCCTGGGCTTTATTCCCGAACTGTACTGAATGTGGGCTTTATTCCTGAACTGTACTGAATGTGGGCTTTATTCCCGAGCTGAACTGAATATAGGCTTTCTTCCTGAACTGTGCTGACAACTGAACTGAATGTAGGCTTTCTTCCTGAACTGAACTGAGTGTAGGCTTTCTTCCTGAACTGTATTGAATGTGGGTTTTATTCCCGAACTGTTATCGTGAGGTGGTCCATTCCCGAACCGTTCTTCCATTCTTGGAGTGCCATTCCCGGCTTGTTCATTCTTGAACTGTCCATTCCCGGACCATATCTCCATTCTTGGAGTGTCATTTCCGACTTGTTCATTCTTGAACTCTGCTCCATTCTTGGATTGCCATTCTCGGCTTGTTCATTCTCGAGCTGTCCATTCCCGGACTATATCTCCATTCTCGGAGTGCCATTCTCGGCAGAACTGATCTGATGTAATGTGGGCCTCGCCCCCAGAATGCCATACCCGGCAAGACTGATACTGATGTAATGTGGGCCTCGACCCTGGGACTCATTCCCAAACTTTGTTTGATGTGGGCCTCGACCCTGGGACTCATCCCCAAAACTGATGTTGAAGTGGGCCTCGGCCCCAACTGCTACTGACATGGGCCTCGCCCCCAGATTGATGCTGATGTGGGCCTCGACCCTTGGGACTCATCCCCAAAACTGATGCGGGCCTCAGCCCTGGGTTTCATTCCCTGGATCCATTCCAAAATTCTGCTGATGTGGGCCTCGACCCTGGGATTCATTCCCTGGATTCATTCCAAAATTCTGCTGATGTGGGCCTCGGCCCTGGGATTCATTCCCTGGATTCATTCCAAAATTCTGCTGATGTGGGCCTCGGCCCTAAACTGATATTGATATGGGCCTCGCCCCAGACTGATACAGATACGGGCCTCGCCCCTGTGACTCATTTCTGAAATTACTGACATGGGCCTCAACCCCGGGATTCATTCCAACACTCTGACGATGTGGGCCTCGACCCTGGGACTCATCCCCAAAACTACTACTCATGTGTTACTGATTCTGGTTGTCTTGTCTTTGCCGCTTTCTCTTTTTCTCTTTTGAAACCTGTTTTTACAAAACAGAACAAACACAAAAGGGATGCAAAATGTGTTACGTGTATGCATGCATGCATGATTGGGTTTCCTATCCCATTGAGCTAGGTCTTCTGCCAGTATTCTTGGTGGCTGTTTGGTCTTTTGACAAGTCTGTCATCTTCCCTAACCAACATGCATCTATGATGGCTTTTAAATCAAAAGGGAGTTAACATGGTGCATGTATGCATGAGGTGCATGTGATACATGTGATGCATGTGATACAAGAAATATATCAACTCTTTAAAAATTTGCACACAAATCGGCCCATCATCATTTTAGAAGTTTTTGGGCTAACTGTCATAGAAGTGAACCCGTCCCAGTTTAAATGGCCCAACGAGTTCATGTCTTATGGCAAAGAGCCCAACTAAATCCAAATGATAATATTCCGAACACAATCATAAAATGGCCCACTGTTATTTAGAAGCCTTTTGGCCCAACCGTCATAAGATGTGTTCTTGTTCCAGTTTAAATGGCCCAACAAGCCCATATCCCATGATAAATGGTCCAAATGGATCCAAACAACGATGTTCCCAAACACAAGCATAAAAAATGATGCAAACATGACATAATAATTTTTTTACAAAGTGGCCCATCAACATTTCAGAAGCTTTGGGCCTAATAGTCATAAGGTACAAACTTGCCCCAGTTTAAATGGCCCAGCAAGCCCGCATTTCTGACAATAGTCCAACTGCATCCAAATGAGGATGGTCCACAAGCACATATTCAAGGAAATAATTGCTACTTTAGCCAACCCGGTCTATGGGTGGGTTAGTAAGAGTATAGACAAAGGCTCTCACCGGCGAAGGATGGCCCACAACTAGGTCTCCCCACTCAAGGGTTCGAGCAACCAAGTGAGCGCACCCCTTTTTATACACTAAGGTACGTGCCAATGAGCTATGGTGTGTGACGGACTGTCAAATGGATTTCCCATTGTAGATCCCCCAGAGGGAAGGTGGAGCGAGGCTCACTTAAATACCCAAGCCTCTTAGGCTCTTATCGCTTGTTGTCAGGAATAAACAACGAGTCATCCAAATTAGTCTATCACAATAGGCTACGAGTAGATGGCTATCTAGGTGCCTTCACAGCTTTTCCTTCTAGAAAGGTAGTGAATGAAGGAGGACACCAAACCATTACCTAGCCTAAAAATGCCTTTGATTAAACCCTCACTTTATCCACTATAGACACGGTCAATTAAAACATAAATCCAAACATCACAAGTCAATATTTCGGGGCCAATTCTCTATCCCCAGTGGAGTCGCCAGACTGTGGGAACACAGGACCTGGGCGACGCCGTTCCTAGGCTCGCAGCCTAGGTGGGAAGGATTACATAACATGGAGTCGCCACCCGGTGTGAACCGGGACAAAGATTTAAGGCCGCACTCACCCCTCGCAAGGGAAGACCTCAAACCGTTGGGTTCGGAATGGTCCCTTACTTATGTCACTTGTAATAAAAAGGATTCATGTAATAATTTAACTAAGCTTAAGTAACACTTATTTCCAATAGTATCATGCTTCTAAATTCATATGCATACATCAACAAGTTCATCACAACATGCAACATCACATGGCAATCTCATGAACATATTTCAATCCTATGATATGGGAAACTAAGAACAACATAATCATGCTTGAGTACTATCTCATGAACCTATTAACCAAATAACATGCTAACAGCCTAATCATGCTTGAATACAAATAATACAGTTGGCTATATAACACAAGAAAGATCAACCAAGAGGCAATTATGCATGAATATGATAAGACAGACTCAGTTCAGTGTGTGCGCGTTCGTGTAGCGTTCGTAAACGCGTTCGAACGGAAATGAGACAGAATGCTCGCGTTCGAGTAGCGTTCGTAAACGCGTTCGAACGAAAATGGAACAGAATGTTCACGTTCGTATGGCGTTTGTTAACGCGTTCGAACGGAAATTAAACAGAATGCTCACGTTCGTATGGCGTTTGTTAACGCGTTCGAACGGAAATGAGACCTGATGCATGATAAGGCGAAATGTATGCGCGTTTGAATTGCGTTCGTGAACGCGTTCGAACGGACACGGACCTGATGCATGAAATGGGCAAAAATGCATAAACATCAAAATAAAGAGGGGCGCGGCGAAGTACTGCCGTAAAGGTGGCCTTATGGGGGCTCTTGATCTCTCAAAGAGAGGACCTTTAGACCAACATACTAAGCCCATGCGCGTCACATCACATCATGCATACAAACACAAAGACAATCATATTATCCTAAGTATGTCCGATTGAACGTGTCTTGCATCCAACCGAACACACATCAACCGGCGCGGCAAAGTATCGTGGTAAAGGGCTTTAACCCCTCCCCATAGGGGATCTCACATCGCACTTACTAAGCCCATGCGCTCGATTGAGTCATGCATAAATAAGCAACATGCAGAATTTAAATGACAAAAATAAATACATAAAAGCAACACAAAACAAGAGAATGTGCCGTTTACTCAAGTGGTACGTGGAGTTGTGTCCCATGTACAGACCGCACTACCGTCCATTCGGATTCGGCTACGGAATTTACGTCTGGGTTCCATCCTATATACCACAAGAGACGACACTCTTCCATTTCATTCGAGCCACAACATGCTTCCATAAACGACTCTCATGCGAATAGAATGCAATAATAATAATAATAAAACGAATGTAAACTAATGAAAAGGTACCCTCAGGTCTAACCTTTTAAATCATCTCTCGGATGTACGGTACACGATCGTCGAAATGGGGGATGCTCCGCAACTCTCCTGGTTCACTGGTTCACTGTTCTCGTTCGTTATCTTTTGCTATTATTTCCTTGTGGTTTCGCTGCCTTTTCCTCTTTATCTTTTGCTTATTGTTTCCTTGGGTGTGTTCCTCCTGTAATTTTTATGTGTGTTGTGTATGAGTTAGGGACTAGGGGACTAGGGGACCAACTAAGGACTAATGTTGAGAAGGTTGGTGAAGGGTTCTTTTTATAGGCAAAGGGTTGGGCTTGACAAGGAAAGGAATTTGATTAGGTTTGGTTAAGGGAAGTCCAAGGATTTGATTTGGTTTGGTTAAGGGAAGTCAAAGATTGAGGGGGGACAAATCTTGGCTAGATAGGGAAGGTTGAATATTTGATTGGCTTGGATTAGGAATACAATATTTTAAGTTTGGGAATAATCTTATTAGATTGGGAATATAATTGGTTGATTGATTTTAATTAGGCATGATTATATTTTGATTTAGTGTGTGATTTGTTTAATTTAGGCATGATTTTAGTTTAAGTCGGTAATTGTTTATTTTATGTTTGGTATATGTTTTATTTAATCATTTAATTAATTTAGTTATTATATTATTTAGTTAATGTTTTAATTAATATTTATTTATTTAAGTTGGGATGTGTTTTATGGGCTTTGGGGGGCTAATGGGATGGATGTGAGGCTAGCAGCAAAACCAGAATTACCGACACCGTTCGAACGCTTCCTCGAACGCCCGCAATCCGTTTGACGTTCGAACGTAAACACGAACGCAGCACGAACGAAAACAGTGAACCTTGTTTATTCTGAATTTCCCCTTCCGATGTCCGTTTCCCGTGACCTCCGTGACTTAAAAGGTAGTGTCTCCAAAAGAGACTCATCATAGGGTTTTATGCGTAAAAATGCAGTGCCTACAACTAGCACCATGATCAAGTGATGCATGTTCAATTTTATGATTTCCAATAATACATGAAATAGTTGGACAACCATAGTCTTTATATTTTAATGCATTATTGGTTGAGAGAATAAAACTTACCTGTTCGGCTAGAAAAATATTCTTTCTTACCTGATGTCTTCTTTTAACGGTGCACAAGTCTTTCAGAAAATTGGCATAAGATGGCATCTATTTGATGACATCTAACAAATGAATATTGACCTTCACATGTTTGAATATTTCATATATCTCTGGGAAATGATTCAATTTCTTTGTTTTTAATGCTTGAGGAAATGAAGGTGCATGTGAAAAATCGTTATCATCAACGATAGGTAATAGTTCATCAACCTCTTCCTTACCTCAGAAGTTGAATCTTCACAAGGTTCAAGAAAGGGTCTTTGGATGACTTTACCACTGCGAAGAGTAATAATATATTTGACCTGATCTATATGTTGACTAGTGTATTTTGTGGAACTAGGTCTGGAACTAAACCAGAATTTGTTGAGGCTGTAAAAGAATTGGGTACAGTTATGGAGGAAAGAAACATGCACTTAGTATATGGCGGTGGCAATATTGGATTAATGGGATGTGTTTCAAAGGCTGTGCAAGAAGGTGACAGTCAAGTTTTGGAGATCATTTCAAAAAAATTGGCAGACGAAAACCTCATCGGAAAATCAACTAGATAATAATACATTTTCTCATGTATGTCTGAAAGACTTACTGAAATGATTAATCATGTTGATGTTTTTATTGCTTTACTAGGTGGACTAGACACGTTGGAAGAAATATTCACAGTTACGTCATGGGCGAACTTGAACATTCACCGAAAACCCATTGGACTATTTAATGTTGATCAATTTTTCAATATTCTTTTATTATTTCTCGAGGATGCCAAAAGACTCGGGTTTATTTCGAAACCGGTAAAAGATATCGTCCTAACTGCAAGAAAAACTGATGAATTAATTGACCAACTCTTAAGTTATGAACCAAAAATCGACTCCATTCTTTCCAAGTTGAACTGGTCTGATAACGATCTTGGCAAGAAGCGTAGAGTGGACTTGAATCTTAATCTGTAATTTTTTTCTTTTAAATAGTCATAGATTCAATTATTGATTCCACACTAACCAGGTGATATCTTCTAAACTCTACTTCTTCTTATTCAGACATTGGGGACAATGTTTCAATTTGATTTGTGGAGGGGATAGATGAGTAGATAGTTTTCATTTTTATGTTGTGTTTTTCTTTCAAAAAATATTTTCGTTTTTAGTGTTGTTGTTTTATGTAAAAAAAAATATTATTTTTACTTTGTTGTTATTTTGTGTGAAAAAAATATTTTGTGTTGATTTTCTTTTGTATTTTTCAAAAAAAAAAAACACAACACACGAACCAACAATAAATTTTTGACTAACCAAGTGGAATGATTGTTCAAATATACTAGTGAAAGGAGATTTCGCTCTTGAGACGCATCCCAATATTTTGTAACAAGTTATTTTTGTTCCTTTCTTTTTGAATCATTTAAATGTGTGAATTCTCCATAATATTGATTAAATTTGATCTTCATATGCTCATTTAACATATATTATCAACTTACATGGTACATATAATCGTGGGTTGTAAATGAAAATTTTGTAATATTGAGTTCTCTAGTTTGTTGGAGGTAACACCTAAAGTCAGTGGAATTTGTAATTTCATTAAAAAAAAATAACCATGCTTTTACTTGGTAATCAGACATCTTGTCTAAGCAAGAAGTGATTGTTCGTGTAAAACGACAGAGTTTGAGTTAGTTTAAAAAAATGATAATAATAATAATCAAGCTTTTACTTAGTAACTGGACATCTTGCCTCAATAAGTAGTGATTGTTCTCGTAAAATGGTAGAGTTTGAGTTGTTTGATTAAAAAAAATGTGTGTGAATAAATTCGATTTCGTAGCCTCTCTGATTATACCAATTAAGTGCGAATGAGTGTTTTAACACTTAGTGCCCTAAGGCCAACTGATCTGCGAGTCACTGGCCCAAAGCTCGTTACAAGGGTTAAAGAGAAAGCTTAAGGAAATCGAATACACAACGAACTCGAAGCCCTAGAAGATTTTGTTCGAACCAAATGATGAACCTGACTGGAACATTTGGTCTCTGTAAAATTTCATTCAAACGTTAATATGAAAGTTCCACTAACGAACTCAGCATAGACCTGCTTCTAATATCTTCATACAAAGTGTTGACGGCTGGTTTTGGTCTCAGGGCAATATGGGAATATTACTCCCGAGACGATCCTCCCTCAATAGTGAATTTGTTCGGTTAAGGGGGAACCAAAAGCAAATTTAGCAAAAGACAGGTAAATACACCAATCAACAATGAGATTTAATGTGGTTCGGCGGATCAGATCCCACCTACGTCCACGGGAACAAAACGAACGATACTTTTATTACCGAGATATACTTCTCTGATATCTCTTGTGTTTACAAGTCTGATCGTAATGATCTTGATCTTGATTCTGATGCCTCTTACGCACACTCTACCCTCCTATTTATAATAGTGTAGAAATCAAATTCATTCTCCTACAAGAATTTCCTCGTTGAAATAATTTTCACTTCATTTATCCTACTAGGATACTGACTTACTAGTTTACCCCATGAAAGTAGGACAACTTATTATCTTATCCTACTAGAATTTCCAGCGACTGCTGAGGCCAGAAGAGTGACTGAGGAGGCGGCCCCGTTGGCTATCCAAAGCTTATCTTCACCTTCCAAGGTATCGCCAACAGTCTCCTCCCGTCCTGCTAGCCCATCAAAACCTACCAGAAAATTGAAGTGTCCATTCGGGGTGGAGGAAGCCGAGCTGGTCCGGGAGGCGGAAGAGGAACGGGTCCTGAGTAAGAGGCAGCCTGTTCGGAAAGAGAAGAGAGTGTCAGAGGGTTCCTCCAAAAAACTGAAAGGCGCCGTGATTCTTGGCGTAGACGACCTCGGTCAGGACATTCGGGAGGCCACTTCTCATCTGGTGTCGGCAATCAATGAATTGGCCGAGGCGGTCCCTCCGGCCAAAATTCCGAGATACGAAGATCTCTCTCCCGAGGATGTGGTTACCTTGTTGTGTTCTCAGATGGCAAAGGTAGTTATTCTTCCCTTATTCCCGCCGTGAGTTCATAACTTAGTTTGATTTCTGATTTTCTGTTTCTTTTTGGCAGGCGACCTATCTTGCGGCCAAGAATAAGGATCTTCTTCTGAGCCTTTTGTCCGAGGGCGGCCAAGCCCAGAGGCTCCAGAACCGGCTTAGTGAAATGGAGGCCGAGTTGGCCCGTAAAGATGAGAACATAAAGAATCTTGAGCTGGCTGCTGTTGAGGCCCATACCACAAATAAAGCTCTCAGGGCCGCCGCCTCTCTAGAGAGGAAGAATTTTGATGCTGCCAAGAAGGACTTGGAGGCTGCCCAGGCCGACAACAGGATCCTACAGGTGGAAGTGCACAGCGTTGAGTCCAAGCTGAGGGCCAAAGATGAAGAGCTGGTACGAGCCCGAGACGAGCTTAATAAGAGGGAAGATGAGCTGGAGGCTGAGAGAGACGTAATCCGCCTTGAGGGGGTCGGGGACTGCGCAGAGATCATCCCTATGGTACTGCCCAACCTGGATATGGGGCCTATCCACGCTGCCATCCGCTTCTGTAAAGGAGAAATTTCACAGGAGGAGTTTCAAAGGTGGTTACCCCTTTCTCCCGAAGAGGTGATGGATCCCGATCCTATCTCGATTGCCCCAGCTCCTGAGGTGGACCGACCTGAGGCCCCTATTCTTGAAGAGATTCGGTCTGATGTTCCTGCCCATGCTCCTGAAGTCATAATTTTTGGGGCCTCCTAAGCCGTACCTGTGGTATCCATTGTCCCCTCTCCCGAGGCCGAGCCCTGCCAGTTGCCACTCGTACCTGTTGAGGAAGAAATAATTGCCCATGCGCGGGCTGAACTGTAGGGGATAACCCGAATGGGGCCCCGTGTAATCCCGAACACACTTTGTTTTTTCTTGTAATAACTCTTTTTCACGACCCTATTTATGTGAATATCTTGTATGCTTCCATTCCACTTTTCTTTTTTGATTCTTCATGACTTGCTCCGGTTGCTCTCCCAAAAACGTCCACTTGAGGACCGACTCCGAGCTAGGAGAAACACTTAGCTCTGGGGTGATGTTACGTCCCCAAACCAAAAGGATGGATTCGGTGGGACGTAACTCGACCCCGAGCTGAGAAAAATACTTGGCTTTGGGGGAATGTTGCGTCCCCAGACCAAAAGGATGGATTCGATGGGACGTAACTCGACCCCGAGCTGAGAGAAATACTTGGCTCTGGGGGAATGTTGCGTCCCCAGACCAAAAGGATGGACTCGGTGGGACATAACCCGACCCCGAGCTGAGAGAATCAAAGTGGCCTCGGTGGAATGAAATCCAGTCCCGAGCTGAATAACCAAGTAGCCTCGGCGGAACGAATCCAGCCCCGAGCCGATTAACCAAATGGCCTCGGCGGAACGAATCCAGCCCCGAGCCGATTAATCAAGTGGCCTCGGCGGAACGAATCCAGCCCCGAGCCGATTAATCATTGGGACTTATTCAGAAGGGAAATGAATCAACCTTTTGAAGCCCTACCGAATCTGGCACGGGCGTCCCCTTGCCAGACCGGCGAAAAAACAAAAATAAAACTCTGGAAAATAAAATTAAAAGGCGGGGGAGACTTAGCACTTATCCCAAAACAAAATGTTAAAATGTAAACAACAGCACAGATTCCTTAAGACAACGTCATGCCCGAGGTTTCCAAAACACAATCCTGAATCTTTCAATTCAGAGTCCCGGCGAACCAGGATTTGGATCAAAGAGCGTTTAAAATGGTAAGGGCACATCCTCCATACTTCAGGTCTCCATGGAGCCTGTGTACTGTTCGAGGGCTCCTCCTTACAACGCTGGAGCAAGTATACGCTACGAGGGCACAATCCCTTCCCGTGCTACACTTCTCTTGGATCCAAATGATCAAAGAAATAGGGATCAAAGAGTGTCCGAGACATTAAGGGCATATTCCTCCTTATGTTCGGTAACACTGGAGCAAGCAATCGCCACGGGGGTATCATCCCTCCCCGTGCTATGCTTCCCACGGATCCGAATGATCAAGGTAATGGGGATCAAAGAGTGTTCGAGACATTAAGGGCATTCTCCTCCTTATGTTCGGTAACACTGGAGTAAGCAATCGCCACGGGGGTATCATCCCTCCCCGTGCTATGCTTCTCACGGATCCATTAATCAGGTAGGTGAGGATCAGAGAGTGTTTGAAACATTAAGGGCATTTTCCTCCTTATGTTCGGTAACACTGGAGTAAGCAATCGCCACGGGGGTATCATCCCTCCCCGTGCTATGCTTCTTTTGGATCCATCGGGTAGGCAAAACATATGGTAACGCATTCCTTGCGTTTGTATCCCCCAAACTGGTCAGGCAGGTTATCCTACGGGGGCACTCCCTCCCCGTGATTACCATCCCGGAATGTCCCCGGTACATATAAGTTGTGGGGTAGTTGTGCTCCGGCTATCGCGAAGAGTTCTCGTGCTCTTTTATACCTCTTCCCCCTTGATGTGGTCTTGATCTTTGAAAGTGGAGCGAGTTAGGTCGGATTGTCTATGCCCGGGATTTTTATGGTAGCACTTTGTGATTGGTATGTCATGGGTTTGATGCCTCGACCTCTGATCATCCCTGAGTATGTCCCCGGAATTTTGAATATGGCTTTCAATTTTAATTAGAAGAGTGGGTGGAATTTTTGAAAAGAGAAAGTTTTATTCATATTTGGAGACGTACTGCCCTTCTTACAGCTCTCTGCGGGACATTCCGAGAAAGGCTTTACATTGAGCTCCTACCCCTTGTCGGGTTGCTGCAAAAAAAGAGAGTCTACTGAAAGTATTTTCTTAACATCTCGGTGTTCCAGGGTTTTTTTAATCGCGTGCCGTCCAGATGTTCTAAGATGTAGACCACTGGCCTTACCACCTCTGTAATTTTATAGGGCCCTTCCCACTTGGCTCCTAACGAGCCTTCTTCCGGCCTTCGAGTGTTCAGAGTGACTCTTCTTAATACCAAGTCGCCTGGGAGAAAGGCGCGAGTTCGAAATTTTTTGTTGTAGAAGCGGGCCATCCTTTGTTGATAAACTGATGTCCTCATGGCTGACTTCTCTCTTTTTTCCTCGATCAGGTCGAGGTGGCTTCTGATAAGCTCTGCATTCTTTCCGCTCTCAAAATGACGGACCATGTGGGTAGTTATTCCGATCTTTGCTGGAATAACTGCTTCACACCCGTATGATAAGGAAAACAGGGTCTCCCTTGTAGAATCTTTATAGGTCGTCCGATGTGCCCACAGTACTTCCGGCAATTCCTCGACCCATAAGCTCTTGCAGGATCTTAGCCGAGCTTTAAGATTTGCCTTGATGGTTTTTTTTGCCGCCTCAACCTGTCCGTTTGACTTGGGGTGGGCTGGTGAGGCGAACCTTAAGGCGATCTGGAGGTCTTCGCAGAGTTTCCTGAATCCCTTGCTATCGAACTGTTTTCCGTTGTCGGTGATGACAGCCCGTGGGATTCCGAACCTGCATATAATATTCTTCTTCAAAAACTCTGTGGCCTTCTTCTCTGTGATGGTGGATAGGGGTTCAGCCTCCACCCTTTTGGTGAAATAGTCTATGGCCACAATGGCGTACTTCGCTTGTCCACGTCCCTTTGGCATTGGTCCGATGATATCTAGCACCCACGCGAAGACGTCCGGGTACTCCTTTAGACACCTCAGCAGACCCTGTTTTAGGGTTCTGTCTAAGTTTCCCCCTATCTTTACGCTCTTCCCAGGTCCGAAGAGTTCTATCCCTTCCAATTCTTCGATCGCTCCTAGCCGGGCAGTTTTGTTTGGCCGAGGACCCGGGTCCCCACTTGCTTCTTCTCCTTCTTCATTTTCCTGCCTTTTCCTAGTACATACTTCAATGCATATGGTTTCTCGTGAGAGAGTGGAAAAACAGCTGCGGGCTACTTTCTGACTCCCGCATATGATTCTGATTCCTTCCCAGGTAGGGAATTCCAGCTTTAGGTAATAGCAGGACATTGCGGCCTTTGTCTTCATCATGAAAGGCCGTCCGAAAATGACTTGGTAACTGCTCATGCAGTCTACTACTGTGAAATTTATCATGATCGTCCGGGTTTTGGGGTGAGTCCCGATTATCATGGCCAGCTGTATCCTTCCCAGTGGGACGACCGTTGAGCCCCCGAAGCGGTACAGGGGGTGCCGTCGTTGGTTAGAGTTGCATACTCCACTCACAGGCCCTCTAAAGCTTCTTTGGAGATGATGTCTACTGCACTTCCGGGATCTACCAAGATTCTGTCCACCTCTGAGCCGCCGATTGTTGCCTTGATTATTAATGCATCGTCATGGGGGAAACTCACCCCTCGAGCATTCTCGTCGGTGACATTATGGGTACCGACCGACCTCCTCGTAGTACCGAGGATCGTTCTGTTTCCAGCACCTCCGTCCCCCGAGCTCGGCTATAGTTTTTTCTTGACCGGTTAGAGTCTCCGGCCAGTGTCTTCCCTCCGGCGATGATGTTCACTTGTCGGCTTCGTGCCCTCTGTCTTGCTGCCATAGTTTCATGGTTAATATATTTATTTAAGTACTCATTCCGTGCTAGGTCTTCCATCTGTTCCCGCAAATCCTTGCACTCGTCCGCTGTATGTCCCATCAGATTATGATGTATGCAATAAGATTTCTTATTTCTTTTATCTGGGGGAAATCTCCTGAGGTCGGGTTCTATCAAGAGGCCTTTTCCTTGTATCTCCATGATGATCTGCACTGGTGGCTTGCTTAGGGGAATATATGCTTCTTCTCGGACTACGTGGTTTACTCGGGTCGGGACTCCTCTTTCCTGGTCATTCCGAGGCATTGGTTTGAATTCCTTGTGTCTCGGGAGGAGTTTTTTGAACTCCCTGTCTGGCCGATGGGGGTCCTCTGCCCTTGTCGTCCTCTCTCTGACAGCTGTCCCCCTCCTGGAGATATTTTCTTCGTTTTCTAACGAGACGAACTTTCGGGCTACTTCCAGGCGATAGCATAATCTGGTGTGTCCTGGATCCTTAGGTGAGTCTACAGTTTTCCGACCCTTAAGGCTCCTTTTAAACTTTCCAAGGCCTCAAGGGACTCATATCCTCCGACTTCGAGTACCATATTGTGGTACCTCTCAATGAAAGTTTTTAGGGGCTCATCCTCTCCTTGCTCCATGAGTCTCAACTCTCCAATTGTCTTTTTAGGGACGCAGGCCCCCTTGAAGTGCTGAATGAACGACCTTTTAAGTTGTGTGAAGCTTCCGATGCTCCCCGGGGCCAGACTTCTGTACCATAGGATGGCGGATCCGCCCAAGGTCAGGGGGAATACTTTGCAGATGGCATCTTCTACTACTCCTTGGACTTCCATTAATAGGACAAAGCTCTCACTATGGGATTTAGGGTCGGTGTGACCCTTGTAGGGCGTCATGGTCGGCATATTGAATCGCCTCGGGAACTTTGCCGACCTTATTTCTTCTGTGAGGGGAGATTCCTCTTCATTCTCCCGGGTATCTCCTGCATTAGTCTTAAGGTTTACCCCCACTTGGCCATCTTTTTTTTTAGCCAAGACTTGATCTCACTACTTGTGCTGCCATGTCGCTTTCTGTGCCCCTCTTCGCGTCTATTGCCCTGGGTGCGGTGCTCCTCATGCTTTTAAGTTTCCCGCACATTCTCGCCATACTCCCTGGTTTTTTCCTCTGGTGTCGCGGAGATTATCATAGGAGGAATCTGGCGATTGTCTTCCCTATTCTTCTTCCCATGTGTCCTCTGTTTGTGAATCTTTTTCTACGACTATGGATTTTATCCCGCAGGGACCCTTCCTCCTGGGTTCATCGTCTTCACTCATATCCACAATCCTTTTACCTTCTGTTTTTTCACCTCTTCTTCGGCTGGTTCCGGCTTCCAGTCTCTCGTTGTTCATCCCTTCCATTCTCTCCAGTCGATCTATCATGGATTTCATGCTTTCTTCCATCTTTTGCATCCAGTCCGTAGATGGACTCCCTGATGACTGATGATTTCCGTCTTCTGACATTGTCTTTTTCGTGAATTGCTTTTTTCGCAAATTCCCCACAGACGGCGCCAACTATTGACGGCTGATTTTGGTCTCAGGGAAATATGGGAATATTACTCCCGAGACGATCCTCCCTCAATAGGGAATTTGTTCGGTTAAGGGGGAACCAAAAGCAAATTTAGCAAAAGACAGATAAATACACCAATCAACAAGGAGATTTAACGTGGTTCGGCGGATCAGATCCCACCTACGTCCACGGGCACAAAACGAACGATACTTTTATTACCGAGATATACTTCTCTGATATCTCTTGTGTTTACAAGTCTAATCGTAATGATCTTGATCTTGATTCTGATGCCTCTTACGCACACTCTACCCTCCTATTTATAATAGTGTAGAAATCAAATTCCTTCTCCTACAAGAATTTCCTAGTTGAAATAATTTTCACTTCCTTTATCCTACTAGGATACTGACTTACTAGTTTACCCCATGAAAGTATGACAACTTATTATCTTGTCTGTAAAAATAGGATGTCTTATCTTCTGGAGCACATCTCGCCATATGCTCGGTCTTCATGAGGTTGGTCATGATGGTCCTTTGAGCTGAGAATGATGCTACCGATCTGATAATGCTCGATCATCCGAACCAAAGTGGTCGGTCACCAATCATCAAATGCTCGGTCTATACCTGTTGGCTTTTATAACACTCATGTGGTCGGGTCGGCATTAATGATCTCGATCAAGAAGGGAATTACCCTTTTTGCCCCCGCTGTGCTCCTTAAATAACATAGGACCTGAAAACACCATCAACATAAAGTCTTGCAAATATTTGTCTAATTGCTCTGAGATCTTTAAGACTCATTACAACTCAATACTTATTTTGTTTTGTCAAATTTTCACCATATAATTCACATGTATATATCAAAGAGAAGGCAATTGTAGGCATTGCATTTTCGCATGTGAAACCCGATGATGAGTCTCATTTGGAGGCACTACCTTTTGAGTCACGAAAGCCGCGGGAAACGGATATCGGAAGGGGAAATTCAGGATAAACAAGCTCACTGTCTTCGTTGGTGCTGCGTTCGTTACTTCGTTCGAACGGGAAACAAATTGCGGGTGTTCGTGTCGCGTTCGAGAGAGCGTTCGAACGGTGTCGGTAATTCTGGTTTTGCTGCTAGCCTCACGCCCAGCCCATTTAGCTCCCCAAAGCCCATAAAACACATCCCAAATTAAATAAATAAATATTAATTTAAATATTAAACATTAAATAAAACATTTAAACCATTTACCAATTAAAATAAACAATTACCAACTTAAACTAAAATCATGCCTAAATTAAAAAAATCACATACTAAATCAAAATATAATCATACCAAATTAAAATCAATCCTAACCAATTAAAGCCAATCATATATTTGACTTCCTAATCTAATAAGATATTTACCAATATAAAATATTTGTATTCCTAAACCAACACAAATTAAATATTACAACTTCCTAATTTAAAAATCTTGTTCCCCCTCAATCTTGTGTATACCTTTCTCATCTCTCATAATTTGGAAACAAGATCTCTTCCTTGTGAGAAAAGGTGAAACCCTAGCCATCTTCTATATAAACAACCCCTCACCAAAGCCTTTGTCTCATTGACACATAGAATTCACACCCAACTCTCTCGAACTCTCTCTAGATTTTCTCTCGACACACCCAAGACTAAACAAGAAGAAAAAGAAAACACTTCACACATACACAGAAAGACAACAAAAGAGCCCCAACCGTCTCCCCCATAGCCGAATCCACCACAAGTAACCACCTTCACACCACCGAAATTACAAACACCAAAACAACCTTTAATACAACCACAAATACAGCCCCTAACCACCACTGAAAACCACCTCCGTAAACCCCCCACACATCACCGAAACAGCCACCTATACAGCAGCCCTCCACCACCGAAAATCACCACAAAACCATACCCTAGAACACGCCTAAACAACCTCCTAGATTACCTTAAAACAGTAGCCCAAATCCTTAAAAAACAGTAACATAAAAACTACATAGATAATCTTAAAAATAATCACACATAATTGCACTAAGAACCCACACAAACTTGGAATAGTTCTTTGAAAGCGTTGAAACAGGTGGCCCGTGCAGTGAGCAGCAAGACAGGAGCCGAATAGGAGCAGAACGGAGTTCGAACCGTAAGCAAAACAGCGAAGCAGTGAGCTAGGACGTTGAACCAGTGGACCAGAAAAGTTGCGGAGCTTTACCCCCTTTCGATTTCCGTGGAACGCGAGTCCGAGAGACGGCTTAAAAGGTTAGACCTGAGGGTATCTTTCACACTTATTCTCATTTTATTTTCTGGTCATTTATTTTGATTATATTTTCTGTATTTGTGGTATCTGTTGTGTGTATGATGTATGTTGTGGGTATTGGATGAATGAGAGATGTGTCAACTCTCGCGGTATATCGGATGGAAACTCGGACATAAATTTCATAGCCGATTCCGAATGGACGGTAATATGATCTGTACTCGGGCCACAACTCCACGTACCGCTTGGGTAAACGGCACCATCTTTCTTTTGTTGTGTTGCTTTTGTTTATTTAGTTTTCTTTACTTGAATTCAATATGTTGTTTAGTTATGCATGATTCAACCAAGCGCATGGGCTTAGTGAGTTAGTTCAAAGGTCTTCTATTTGGGAGACAAAGAGCCGAAAATGCCACCTTTGTGACACTACTTCGCCGCGCCGGTTGATGTGTGTTCGGTTGGATGCGAGATCCGTTCAATCGGGCATACTTAGTTTGATGTTATTGAGTTTATCTTTTATGTATGGTTCAATCAAGCGCATGGGCTTAGTAAGTGGAATGAAAGATCCCTTATGGGGAGGGGTTAAAACCCGTTACCACGATGCTTTGCCGCGCCGGTTGATGTGTGTTCAGATTGGATGTCAGATGTGTTCAATCGGGCATACTTGGTTGATGTGATTGGTTCTATTCTTGTATGTGTGATGTGACGCGCATGGGCTTAGTATGTTGGTCTAAAGGTCCTCTCTTTGAGAGATCAAGAGCCCCAAAAGGTCACCTTTATGGCAGTACTTCGCCGCGCCCTTTTATTTTGTGTTTATGTATTGCATTTTCATGCATCAGGTCTGTTCCCGTTCGAACGCGTTTACGAACGCAACTCGAACGCGCATGTGTTTTTGCCTTATTATGTGTCAGGTCTCGTATCCGTTCGAACGCGTTAACAAACGCCATACGAACGTGAGCTTTCTGTCTCATTTCCGTTCGAACGCGTTTACGAACGCTACTCGAACGTGAGCATTCTGTCTCATTTCCGTTCGAACGCGTTTACGAACGCTACTCGAACGTGAGCATTCTGTTTCATTTCCGTTCGAACGCGTTTACGAACGCTACACGAACGTGAACACACTGAACTGAGTCTTTTTTATTAGATTTCATGCATAGTTTTCCTAGTAGCTATCTCCACATGTATAAATGCAAATATGTTGATGTATTACAATTCATATGCTTGTGTCATGATAACATTTGAGTATTATTTCTTGCGGTATATCGGATGGAAACCCAGACGTAAATTCCGTAGCCGATTCCGAATGGACGGTAGTGCGGTCTGTACTTGGGCTACAATTCCACGTACCACTTGGAAAAGTGCCCATATGTGTGCTTGTATGGTTACCATGTGTGCTTGTATGGTTAATATGTGCTTGTGTTTTTCCTGAATGTGATATGCAAGTAAAGTTGTATTTTAGTTGCTATCTTGATATATGTTAAGCATGCAAATTTAAATGTAAGATATATGTGAAATGCGTACGTGAGTTTTATTTTACACATGAGAATTTAGAAGCATGATACTCTTGGAAATAAGTGTTACTTAAGCTTGATTAAATTATTACATAAATCCTTTCATTACAAGTGACATAAGTAAGGGACCATTCCGAACCCAACGGTTTGAGGTCTTCCCTTGCGAGGGGTGAGTGCGGCCTTAAATCTTTGTCCCGGTTCATACCGGGTGGCGACTCCATGTTATTCAGTACTTCCCAAACTAGGCCGCGAGCCTAGGAACGGCGTCGCCCAGGTCCTGTGTCCTACAGCAATTTCATCCCAATGGATATAAATTGCTTCCCCCCTCCGCTGACACACCCACCCCCACCCTCTCTATCAATTTAAAATAATACCCTAAGTCATTTAAATAAATGACTCCCTCTCTCTCTCTTTTTTTTTTTTTTTAAATTTAATTGTTTCATTTAAATATATGACTTTTTATCTAATGATTTTATTTCCTTATTTATGTTTTGATTGAATTATTTTATTATTTTATTATTTTATTTTTTTTTTTTGATTTTATTTTTTTCTCTTATTTTTTTATATTTATGTTTTCTTGGTCTCTTTCACTTATTTAATAGTCTTTATACACAAACTCTTTTATTTGTTTGATAAATCTTATAAATTTTTTATTTATTGTTATTTATTTTGTGTTTCTTTATTTATTTAATTTTCTTTTAATTCTTTATTAATTTATTTAACACTACTTATGTCTAATAGAAAATGTTCTCTAAAATGTGAACTTACTCGTTTATGTTCGCATATCTTAGTAATGAAACTATAGAGCAACTGATATGTGTATTATCAATCTTAAAGACGTGGATGGCTGAAAAGGGGGCATCGTTGCCATCGGTGTTTGTTTCGGATTAGGATTTGGCGTTTATTAAATAAATTAATAAAAAATAAAATAAAAGAATTAAATCAAAAAATAAAATAAAAGAATTAAATCAAAAAATAAAATAAAAGAATGAAATAAAAAAATAAAAGAAAATTAAATAAATAAAGAAACACAAAATAAATAATAACAAATAAAAATATATAAGATTTATTAAACAAATAAAAGAGAATAAATATATAAAGATTATTAAATAAGTAAAAGAAAAAAAATAGAAATATAAAAAAAAATGAGAAAAATAAAATAAAACAATACAACAATTAAATTTAAAAAGTAAAATAGTAGGGATATTATTGTCATTTACAGAGGGGCCCACCATTCCTATTGGATTGCATGAAATTTATATCAGAATTTCTCTCTCTTAAAAAGTTATTGTTGTTTTGTTTTTGTAACGTGAAAATGCATTTTCTATTTTCTACTCGAGCTTGTTGTGTTGAGATAGAAATGAATAAAAATAGGGATGCTTAAGCGAGTCATTTGCTGGGAAAATACGAAGATTAAGCCATGGAAACAAGGGAAACGTAAAAAGTTTTTTTAGTTCAGTACCAACTTTTTGTAGCAAGTTGTTTTGTGTTCATCAACTGTTCAGTGTTCACACTGAACACAACATGCAACGTAAGATTTATAATTAATAATAATAATAATTATTATTATTATTTCGATAACATTAATGTTAATAAAAATGAATAAATTTGAGTCAAATATCCGTTTCTCTTGTTTTATGACATTGTAAATAAGGTATCCTCATCAGTATCAACAGGAAACAAGAACGTTAAACATTCAACATCTGAAACATCATATGCATTGCAACTTGTACCTGACAAGGAATAAGAATGCTTATGCCAAATTGCCAATACGTATCCTTCCACCATTCAACCAAAGAATTTTAAGGAACCTAAAGTCCAATTCCGTAACAGTGTTTTGTCGCAATTCCACTCCTCTTGCACTTCCAGCAATCCAGAAAAATAAAGCAAGAGTTTCTATACACTAGCACAATTAGATCTTAAATACTACTTAAGATGGCATTCTTTATATTTGACACACAAAATCCCATTAATCAAACAGCATCCTTTCAATACAGTTTGATAAAAGAAATAAAACGATGATGAAGCATTGAAGCCATAGAAAAAGTTATCGAAGGCGGCTCAATAGGATTAACATGGCATTACAATCTATATATTGCATATTGTAATATGCAATAAGCCCCATGATAACCATATGATCTTAGAAGCTAGAAGTAGGTACCCTCAGGAGGTTGAACCAGCTTCCGGTTGTGTGGGGCCCCCATCTCCTTTTTCAGCTGTGTGAGTATATCCTCCATGGTGTACTCTCGCTGCCAATTTGCAAGAAGTCCAAACTTTTTAGGTTCCACCTGCAAAAATTGCATTTCGTCAAATTCTTACTTTCAACCCAATACCCAGAAACTTAATAACTAATTAAATAAATTCCCATTTAAGTATACATTATTATGGCCAAACAAGAGTACAAAATATATTTAAAAAAAAAAAAAAAACTATACCACTCCAGTTTCATGATTAACACTAGTCATGTTGATTCGTGAATGAAACCGAACACTTGGCGGCTTCTCTGGGTAATCTTTATCACAGAACAGCTTCAACTGATAAATTCGACCTTCATGTACAGTCTGGAACCCAAAGAAAGGAAACAACAGAAGTAATTAACCCTGCAATCTATCCAAACATGTAAAATACCTAAAAACAAAAGATATAAAAATACTCTCTCTCTCTTTTTGACATAGGTTTTAGCTTCCAGAAAATTCACAATACAACTGCATAAACAAATGCAGAAAGTCCACGAGCTTTACTGAATGAGTTGTATTTTCTCCAAGTTCAGTAATTTACAAAGTATCTAAGACAGTAACCAAACTTTATCTAATGAATATTCAAAAGACAAAACTTTTCAATATCTGTGCCAGAGTAGGAACTCTCTTTCTTCATTTATGTGTACCAAATGCCAAAAGCTGGTCCACCATTTACAAGGATACATGAAGCCCCGAGAAAAAGATGGATAAATATAACATTTGGAGTTGCAATGAAAAGAATATAATGGACCTCATGGATTGCGATTCTCCATCCTTTGTAATCCCAAGAACACCAAATATTGAGGTCTTTAAGTTAATAAGTGTGATAGATGCAATGTTTCATCTGATGGAACAATTTTACGATAGAGAGAATTTATCAACTAAATGAAGATATAATTACATTGTGAGGACCGATAATGGTGCCAGTCCAAGAGCGCATGTAAATGTCATCTCCATCATCCATTCCATAGCTGACAGTGCCATCTCCAATACCTTTTTCTCCACATTCAAGTTCCTCTAACAATCTGAAGTTCCGAGGGACTGAACAAAAAATTCTAATAGTTAGTAACACCAATAGTGTGAGTGATAATATACCAGGAGAATTTGTTAGAAGACTTGATTGACATGAGCTTCAAATCATTTAAAAAAAAGATAATAACAGTAAAACAAAATAAAATAACAAATAATTAACATTCTTTCCAAGTACATATATTTCATCATTGCTTCTAAATTTGAGAATTTGTATACTAGGTCAATTTGAAAAAAAAAAATGCTAATTGTTCAAGTTACAAGTGAAACCCACCAGAACACAGAAAATTAGTAGTGAGTAATTGCATGTCATCAAATCCTTAATAATGCAACTAATCAGGATGTTTTAACTAGAAAAACATGTCCCAGAAAGTCCTGCTAAATAAAGAAGTTCGATTTAGTAACATCTGACATAGATTCTTCTAAGATTTACTATTAAGACTATGAGACTATAGTTACAAAAAAAAATGACAAGGTCACAGTAATATAAATTGTTTGAGGTCAACCAGGGAGACATGATTGGTACATCTCTTATCCAATCAGATGGAAGACATGGACTTTCATAGTTCATACATCAGCTCCAAAAACTTCCAGGACTGGAAAACCAGAATGCAAAACAAAAACTCCAATGCTTATACCATCAACATGGCTCAAATTTGGATTAAACTACTGAAAAGCTACCAAGTACCAAGTTTACATAAAAACTCATAAATACTAATCAAACATCATGACCACCTAATTGTTTTACACAAAAATTTCCAACCAAACACTTGATTTAATCACCCAACTGCAGATACTGACATTTATAGTACAAGAAGACAGCATCCCACCAATCAACCAACTACAGTTAGCAAGTGTAATGGTGAAAAAGAGCAATTACTTTATACTTATAACCGGAAGATGCAACAGACCAAGAAAACATGACATACAAGAGAAAGCTTCAACTGAAGAGACTCAAAAAGTGAATTTCATCTGACATAGCACATGGATCTTGTATTAAATCAGAGTGGATAATATATATCACTTCTAATCACGTATCTAATCCTCCGAAATCAAATCAACAAAGGACAAGATTAAGCACATGCATGAGTTACATGTTAATATGATATTTCCATATGGATTGGTGGCTAGTAGGCCCCATGTTTTATGGACATGTATTAGTCTGCCATCCACAGAAATATGGGTATCCAAAGTCAAAAGGAACATGTCACCATCAAGCTTCATTATTGAAGTACAATATATCAAGCTAGCATAAAACTGTTTGCTCCCAAAGAATTATCTCCAAAATCTAAATAAGCAGGATATATGCAAACTTCAAACACATACAAATGAATATAAAGATAATCTACAAGTCACAAGATTTTTTGACATGATGGCCAGTAGGGCCCTTCTTATATGGGCATGTATTGGTCGGCCACATACAGAAGTATGGGTAATGTCTCCTGTAGTAAATGGGAAGAAGTCACCAACTCACCGGAAAGTTTCTTTTGGAAGCTACAATATATCAAACTAGTGAGAAACCGTTTGCTGCCAAAGAATGACTTTGGAATCTAAATAAGCAGCATTGCATATAAAATGAATGTAGATAAACAAAATTACTAAATGACCAAGCAAATCAGCATATACCCACACCATAAGCTTCAGAATTTCATTAATAATCCACATACACGATTCATTGTAGCTTGTAACAAAATTCCAATTACCAAAAATTAATATCACAACTCCAGCATTGAAATAACCACAATTCATATAAATTAAAATTAAAAACTTACTTTCCGTAAGCAAAGCAAGCACTCTTTCTATACAAAACCAGAACATCAAAATAGGTAATTGTAAATCCTTGAACAGGTAAATCATCGAGGAATGATAATCAAACTATATTAAAATAAATTAACTCAACTTCGATATCAAATATTCAGAGTAACGCGAAGGCACAATTAATAATCAAAACTACACAAAAAACCCCAAAACAAGTAAAACATAGAAGCAACGGCTGTGACTCATCTGTAAATTATATGATTAAAAAAAACCCAGTTCAGGAGAAGCAAAAAAACGAGAGAATCAATAAACGGCAACAGCAGATTGAAAGAAAAAAAGACAAGATCAGAGAAGAAAATCAAGAAACTGACCCACGACACTGGATCCTCCTGAGCCAAGCGTCATGGTTGCGATTTTGATGGTGGGTTAGCTGAGATCTGCGAGAGAGAGAGTGAAGAGAATCTAATCTTTGAGGAAATGGGATGAAGTCAAGACGATAATAAAGAGGGGAAATTGAGGGCAATTCAATCGATGCTCAATAATTTCAGAAGAGGGAAATTATTATAATGGATCCATGGTTTTTTTAGTGTAAAATGGTGAAAAAGACATATATACCCTCAAAATTCGGTAAATTAGGCAAACACATCTTCTTATGACATATATATCCCAAAATTTTATAAAATGATATATACACTCCAAAATTTTGACTTAAACCAATATTGCTATGACATGAAACAGAGGATTGGAGATTCACACTAAACTTTCTTATTTTGTCGGTCTACGGTTTGACACTTTAATGGCCCTATGTTGCTTTTGGAATTCATAAGAAATGTCTAATGGGACATTCATAAAATAGTTCTTTATACCCAAATATAAAAGTATCGAAATAATAAAATAATCCGGTAAGTCCGGGGTCGATCCACATGGAATAAATTTAAAAAGATAAATAATAATTCAACTAATAAAATAAAAATAATAAAATAAAATAATAGGGTTAGGGGATCCACTCTTAATATTTTAAATATAAAATAATTTTTACTTTTTATAAAATATAAATTATAATTATTTCTCAATCAATTTATTTCATAATTATCAGGTATTAATTATGCCAAAACATGTAATTTGTCATGTCGATAATTAGTCCGGCCAAAGTATTAAATATGCCAAAACATATAAAACTTGTCATAAAGACAATGATAATATTTGTCTATAACAAGTCTAGTTAGATACCCAATTATGCCGAATATATAAAATCAGTCATATAGGCGGTACCATATTGTCTATAATTAATCCAGCTATTTAATAGTCCGCTCTCTCTCATTCATGAGATTCAAGTATTATCTGTGTCAATCGGGGATTGTCCACAGCTAGTCAAGAGTCATAAATAAACGGGAAAGAAAATGAATTTTATTTGGAAAATTATCACAATTTATAAAATATAATATAAATAAAAATTACATATATTTTCATACCAAAAACTTCACCCTTTACTCCTAGCATGATACAAATTAATAGAACAAGATATAAATAAAAACACTCATAATTTTTATTGAAATAAAAATAAATTACAAAAGAAAAAATACACTCAAGAGCTCATCCCACAAAGTCTCAAGAGAGACCCATGGAAATTTGCGAGGAAAATGAGACATTGAGCACCTCTTGTGAGCTTGCAATTAAGAAAATCTTGCAATTGAACATATCTTTAAGTGTATTGATTCGAGGACGAATCATTTTAAGAGAGGAGAATTTGTAACGACTCGAAATTTTATAACTCAACTAAAGTCGTAACTTGGTGACTTAAATAAATTTTTCTCCCAGTGTTAACGGGGAAATTGCAGGGATGATTATGTTAGTGTTCCTAGAACATGTCAAGGATCTCTAATCATGATATGTGTGTGAATACTCAAAGAAGTTGCGGAAATACTTACATTGAACGGATTTGATAGATGTATGAAGTTCAAAACTTTTTGTGTTTGAGAAGAGTTTCAAGCCTTTCTTTGTGTTCCAAACGCAAGGGATTAGTTTCCTTAACACCTTGAATGACTCCTTGAAAGTGCTAGCTTGAAGAAAATTTGCAACAAAAATTCTATCTTGAGAAAGGAAGCTCTCGGCTTTGTGAGAATGAGAGAGAGAGAATTGCTTTGTTTTGTGTATTTTATTTTCTAAAAATCAATTACCATTTACCAAAAAACAATTGGTATATGTCATTCCAAATGACAAAGTGTGTTGGACTTTGGTTGAGTGAAAAACAAGCAATCTAATTCTTTCACTCAACATTAACCACTTCCATCACTAGTAAAACTAGTTGATGTAAGTGAAGTGGGTCCCACCACTTGTAAATTTCGAATTTAAGTCGAACAATTAATACGCAGCTTCGCTCGGGCCCGGGTTTGTTTAATTCCGAATTAACGAATTTTCCGTTGCGACATTATTATTAAAGTCGCTTACGAATTAATTCTAAATTAATTCGTTTGCCCGAATTAAAATCCAATTTTAATTCCGCATTGAAATCTAATTTCAATTAATATATCCGATATATTATTTAATCGATTAATTCCAAATTAATCGTTCTCTCTCTTATATTCGAATTTTATCCCAGATAAATTCTTGTCATAATTAATTCCAGATTAATTTTCTCTCTCTTATAATTAATCCTAGATTAATTCTGTTCGAGTCAAACGTCATCGGTGAGTTTTTGGGAAGCGACCCATGAGATCCCTGGATATGTTGGCAGTAAATCCGGTCGTCGAACTATCCGAACACGTGCATACCCCGTACCACGTTCTTACCGATTTACAATACATGGTTGGCTTCTAGCAAAGCACCGTGCCTACTCAATTCTCCAGAAATATTCTCTTAAGGAATACATAATCTTTATCAAGCGTAGTATACTAAGTATTGCGTATTATGATCCAGTATCGGATGTCACATGCTAGGCCTGAGGCTGGAATTGTGCCTGCCCCGTACGAAGCATATATCGGATCTCTATCAACTAGTCTCTTTAATCGGATAATCATGATATTGTCATATTATCCCGATAGTTGCAATATATTAGAGTACCATTTCTGTATCCCTGCGTGATCATCATCTCCATATGACTGAAGTGACACTTCCATCTTGACATCACACCCAATACACTACGATTCTCAATAAACCCAGAAGAGGCGTACACAGAACCTGTTAAAGCCCCGGACGACCAAAACCAAAACGTGTTGATTGTCGCAAGTATTAGCGATGCAAGTCTCAGGTTAAGACCAAATACACCTACCCTGATTCGGATTCCCATAGACACATAGTCATACTACCAATGAGATTCCGAGGGGTCTATCCAGAGCGAAGCTGTTTCCGTACCATTGGCAAACAGATCTTCCTATTACACTTGCATGAGTATCCAATACCCAAAATATATGAGAACTATGCTGTTACGCTTCCATAACACGCACAAGTGCAATTCTAGTCTATTCCGCATTATCGATGTCCAGTCTCGATAATACTACGACTAGGGATATTTAATGATTAAACCTTATATGGATTGAAATTGTCTCATAGCTTATTTATCTAGAACTAAGCATAAGGACTTTTTGATGGAGTTTGCTAAGGTCCCAAGGATCAAATAAACAAGCATGAACATGTGTGAATACAATCGAGAAAGTCGCGGAATACTTACATCGATCGGTTGAGCGATGCTTTGAAGAACAAAAACGAACTTTCTTCCTCCTTACTGCTCACGGCAGTTCAATGGATGCAGTCCCCATTTTCGGTCATCAAACTTCAAGAATCCAAGCTCCAAGCTTCGTCAAACGATTCCCGGCTCATGGGTGGGCTTCCCTATCACCTTCGCATGTCTCTCGGAGTGCTAGCTCTTATGATTTTTGCCACAAAAATCAAACACTTGCTTCCCTTTTCCTTCAAGACTCACGGCAGTTCACTGCCAAGAACAGAAGAAATTTTGCCCTCCAAGGGCGTGAAGAAGAGAAGAAAATGGAGGAGAGAGAGAGATAAATGTGTAATGTATAAAATTGATTTCCAAAATCAATTAATAAAAACATATACCAAATTTTGAAAAAGCTTTCAAAAAGTCAATAAAATTTGGCTCCAAATTTGGCATTAAATGTTATCCACCTACTCACATCAATCCATCAATCCATCAATCAATGAATGGTCACATCACTCAAAGTGACATGATTTGACGCTTGATGTGACGCTAGATGCGACTAGCGATTTGATGATTGATTTGACTTGCGTGCCGCACTCAAATTCGAAATGCGAATGCGCTCACAAATAATCTCGGGCTCGGGTTCGCTAATTCCAAATTAACGAATTTTCCGTTGCGACGCAATTAAATGATTACGCCTAGCGAAGTCACTATTCATGTCGCTAACGAATTAATTCTAAATTAACTCGTTTGCCCGAATTAAAATCTAATTTTAATTCCGCGTCGAAATCCAATTTCGTTTAATATATCGAATATATTAATATATCGATTAATTCCAAATTAATCGTTATCTCTCTTTCTATTATATTTTATCCCAGATAAAATATCTCCGCAATTAATCAAAGATTAATTTTCTCTCTCTTCTAATTAATCCCAGATTAATTAAAGTGCGAGTCATACGTCATCGGTGAATATTCGGGAAGCGACCATGAGATCCCCAGATATGTTGGCAGTAAATTCGGTTGTCGGACTATCCGAACATGTGAGTACCTCGTACTACGTTTATACCGATTTACAAGACAAGGTTGGCTTCTAGCAAAGCGCCATGCCTACCCAATTCTCCAGAAATATCCTTACAGGAATAAAGGATCTATATCAGGCGTAGTATACGTAGTATTGCATATTTCTATCCAGTATCGGATGATCACATGCAAGGCCCGGGGCTGGTACAGTGTCTGCCCCGTACGAAGCATATATCGGATTACGAGCAACTAGTCTCTTTAATATCGGATAATCATGACCAAGTCATATTATCCCGACAGTTGCAACCTTTTTAGAGAACTAGTTCTGTATCCCTACGCGATCATCATCTCCATATGACTGGAGTGACACTTCCGTCTTGACATTACACCCAATACACTACGATTCTCAATATACCCAGCATTGGCGTACACAGAACCTGTTAAAGCCCTGGACGACCGCAACCAAAGTATATTGATTGTCGCAAGTATTAGCGGTGCAAGTCTCAGGTTAAGACCAAATACACCTACCCTGATTTCGGACTTCCATAGACACATAGTCATACTACCAATGGAATTCCGAGGGGTCTATCCAGAGTGAAGCTGTTTCTCGTACCATCGGTAAAACACAACCTCCTATTACACTTGCATGAGTATCATATACCCAAAATATATGAGAACTATACCGTTGTGCCCTCACAACGCGCACAAGTGTAATACTAGTCTTTTACGCATTCATCGATGTCCAATCTCGATTATGCTCTGACTATGGATGTTTAATGATTTATCCTTCGTGGACTGATACTGTCTCATATCATTCTCAATCCAGGAACAAATCATAAGGACCTCCTATCATTTATATATATAGGTGATCTAATCACAAATGATAAGAGTGCAATCTTCTTTGTCACATAGTTAATTTGTACAACACAACACCATGATCTGTACAAATAGTGACGCTATGGGTCATAATTGTCCAACACTTTTATCATTATATATTCAAGTAATCTAATTACAAAATGATAAAATAGCAATTTCCTTTGTCACATAGTTAATTTGTATAAAAACCATAATGTCTTTTACAAATAGTGATGCTATGGGTCATAATTGTCCAACAATCTCCCACTTGGCCTATAGCCAATCACTCAAGTATCTAACATATGAACTATGTACATGTCGCTCAAACTTTTGCTGAGAAATAGCCTTCGTCAGCGGATCTGTAATGTTGTCATCTGATGTGATCTTCTCGATCTTCACATCACCACGATGTATGATCTCACGAATCAGATAGAAACATCGAAGTATATGCTTGGATCGTTGATGAGACCGCGGTTCCTTAGCCTGCGCTATAGCCCCGTTATTGTCATAATACAAAAGAACGGGCTCAGCTGCTAACGGAACTACTCCTAATCCAATTAGGAATTTACAGATCCAAACTGCCTCTTTTGCTGCCTCAGCTGCAGCGATATATTCCACTTCTGTTGTTGAATTGGTAACAATCTCTTGCTTGGAAGATTTCCAGCTCACTGCTCTGTTGTTCAAACAAAATATGTACCCGGATTGTGACTTACAGTCATCTTTATTTGTTTGGAAACTTGCATCGGTAAACCCAGTTACGTCAATTTCTCCATCTCCATAGATTAAGAACGCATCATTAGTTCATCTAAGATACTTAAGGATGTTCTTAACCGCAACCCAGTGACCATCACCTGGATCGGCCTGATAGCGACTACACTTGCTCAAAGCATACGAGACATCAGGTCGCGTACATATCATGGCATACATGATAGATCCGACTGCAGAAGCGAACGAGTTCCGACTCATGTTGTCTCTCTCATCTTGAGTTTTAGGACACATGTCCTTAGATAGAGAGACGTCATGTGACACTGGCAAAAGTCCCCTCTTAGACTGATCCATGTTGAATCTCTTCAACACTTTGTCAATATACGAGCTATGGGAGAGTCCAATCATCTTTCTAGATTTATCCCGGGAGATCCTTATTCCCAGAATAAAAGTTGTTTCTCACAGATCCTTAATGGAGAATTTTAATGAAAGCCAAGCTTTCACCGAATGTAGCATGGGAATGTCATTGCCAAGAAGCAATACATCATCTACGTAAAGGACAATGAATGTCAGTGCGCTCCCACTAACCTTCTTATATACAAAAGGATCATCCTCTTTTTGAATGAAATCATATTCTTTTATGATCTCATCAAAACGTTGGTTCCAAGAACGTGATGCTTGCTTCAATCCATAAATGGATCGATTTAACTTGCAAACCTTGTTTGCATGTTTTGGTACGATAAAACTGTCAGGCTGTTGTATATAAACATCCTCCAAAAGGTTTCCATTAAGGAAAGCGGTTTTGACGTCCATCTGCCATATTTCATAATCGAAATATGCAGTAATAGCAAGCATTATCCGAATGGATTTAATCATGGCAACATGTGAAAAAGTTTCATCGTAGTCGACATCATGTCTTTGACGATACCCTTTCGCTACAAGCCTAGCTTTGTATGTTTGTATGTTGCCATCCATGTCCGTCTTCTTCTTGAAGACCCATTTACAACCAATAGGCTTTACGCCTTCTGGTGCATCAACCAGTGTCCAAATTTGGTTGATATACATGGAATCTATTTCAGACTTCATGGCATCTTGTCATAAAGCGGAGTCGATACCTTGTATCGCTTCCTCATACATAGCCGGCTCATTATCCTCAATAAGATTAATATCTACGTGAGGTAAGATCAGAAACCCATACCTCTTAGGTTGTTTTCTGACTCTCTCCGATCTACGCGGTTCTTGTGTATTAGAAGATTGTGGTACAGTCTCATCCCTGATGAACTGTTCGTGTTCCATTAAGGAATCGGTGCCAGGAATAGTATCACTCTGATTTTCATCGAGTTCTACTTTCCTCTCACTTACCACTGCATTTAGCAATTCTTTTTCGAGGAAAACCGTATGTAGAGCAACAAATACCTTGTTCTCTTATGGGTGGTAGAAGTAATATCCTTTGAATCATGTATGCTTATGTTGTGTATGAATCGTGTATGCTTATGTGAAATGAATTGATGATTTGAAACCGATGAGAATATTAGAGGTTATAAAGCGTGTTTTACCAAGTTGCAATGGTATGTACGTATATGTATAAGAATTACGATATTGTATTTGCCTGTATATAAGAGAAGTATGTTTTGAATTTAAAGAAGTGTGATTGTTTCATCGATTTGATGATATTTCAAAAATGCTTAATCCTAATAAAGTATAATAAGTCTGACTCCACGTCACATATAATGGAAATGGATTCGATGTAAAACGACTTGTGATGTTCGGGTCAATGCTTTATGTGATTTGAATGTTTGGCTAATAGATTGACATATATATGAATATGTAGATTTGAAATTTTGTCATGGTAAAGTATAAAGGGTAATAAAAGTTGGTAAATCTAAACTCTTAACAATTTAGTAATTCTGTTAATCTGTTGATATATTTGACTTATTTATTTATAGTACCATGGTTACTTTCTGAGTTTTAAAACTCACATCAAACCAGTTTCTTAGTTTGTAGGTTGACTTCCAGATGGGTAAACCACTTGAGCTTTGGACACGGATCACCCAAGCGGCAGTCACCCTCGCAAGTGTCCTGGGAAATGTTATAGAGGTTTATGAAGTCTAGGATATTTTGGTTATTGTTTTGTTAGTCGTGCTGAGCACATGGTTTGTATATATATTAAGTAAATGTTTTGATTGATGATGATGATGATGATGTCGTGGGCACTGAGCCCTTGAGTGTTGATAGATGATGTGGGCGGAGTCCTTAGGATATGATTTTGATGATATTTGTGTGGACCTAAGGTCATTTTATTTTTTTGAAGTCTTTTTATATTCCATTTGATGCTGGACTGTGATCCATGTTGTCCAGTTTTAGGATACATCATGTCAAAATTTCGGTAAATTCACAGGCTTATGGAGATGGTCAATCTTGTCTCCTGCCGGTAGCATCCTT